>WOGN01000918.1:0-21408 GCA_015342105.1 Leptinotarsa texana | reverse complement strand
AGCAACAGCTTTAGATACAGCTCAAAAAGAGGCCATAATTCCTTTCAATAATCAGGTTAGGAAAAATCGGTCGAATTCAAAAAGACTTATCGATATTACGATTTATTTGGGTTCCCCAGAATTAGCTTTTCGCAGACACGATGAAACCGAAGATTCGATTAATCGCGAACTTTTAATGTTATGTGGCAAATATGATTCCCAATTCGGCACCCAAAAACCATCCATAATGAGCTTATAGACAGTGTGGCATATATTATTAAGGAAAATATTAGCAAGGAGATTGAAAGTATTTCTTTTTTGCATGGGAAATTGATGAAACTACCGATATTACCTGTACATCACAACTTTCAATCGTTTTTAGATATGTATAAGATAAGCATAAATAAGTACTTATGCTTATATAATATTTGTAGCAGTTTTTAAAGAAACTATTAAATTAGAAGAGGAAAGTATTATTATTTATTGACTCAGAATAGTTCCTTTTTATTAAATAACTCAAAGACAACCCTTTTTCCTTATTTTTGTTCTTTCAATGGTCAGTTTTATACGTATAATTTTCGGCAATACACAATTTTTGTTTGCATTTATGCTAATATTACGTATTAAATAGGTGCGGTACCCAAAAAAATTTTCGCGCCTACGTCAGGTTTTTCTATGTCTTTATGACTTTAGCCTCCTCTGTTCTCTAATGCACGAGCCGTCACTGCTGTCTACGTCTTATTAAAAGTGAGATTTTTTTTATATGGTATACTAACCTTTGTCTCCAATTTCTAGTGCTTCCTGATCGTTTATACTGGAACTTGGATTCCGACTCTCTCATGGATCTTTGGTACTGCTTCATTTTGACCCAGGATCGACCGGCTGTATCATATGTACACCAAACGGTTATGATGACAGATAACAGAATACACCAATTGAAAATAACCATAGCTGAAAATAAGATGGAGTAGTAGAAAGCCAAAAACTTTCTTTCCCAAAAAAATTAATCACTACTAAAAAATATAACCCCTTCAATTTAAAAAATCTTCATTGCTAACTTGAACCATACATAGATAAAACCTGATATATAAATAAAGCTTAACTGTTTTTATACGTTACAGAATATTAATTGAATTCATAATTTAACTTACTCCGTTTTATCACAACTTTAGTATGTCTCATGAGGGTAAAGCAAACAGTGTAGTAGCCAGCATAAATCCAGTAGGGAAAAAGACAATTGAAGAGAACCGTAGGAAGCTCATTCCAATTTTCAAAACGGTCATTTTATCTGGTGCCCAAAACATTCCCATGAAGGGGTACAGAAACGATGATATTATTAAGACAACTGGGAGCTGTTCACTGCTGAGCACTGCTAAAATTCAGAGTTGACGCTGCTGATGACGTTCTAGCCTAACATATAAAAAAGTTGTGGAAGGAATGCTAGGAACCATAAGCAAAACTACGCAGAATGAAATAATAGAATGCTGTAGCGAAGTTATCACTGACAATATTGTACATAAAATAAAAGAGAATTTCTCAATAAAGGCATATGAGAGCATATATTTGTCTGTTGAAGAACAACTTACAATTTGCATAAGTTATTTTAACACCAAGACATACAGAATTGAAGAACATTTCATCAAGTTTGTGGATATGGTGGATATCCGTAGTGAAAACTTACAAGAGCTAGATGAACTTGGGCTTGGTTTGGCTAATTGCCGAGGATAAGCTTTTGATGGATCCTCCAATATAAATGGAATATTTAAGAATGTGCAAAGCCGCATTTCCCAGATTCAACCTCTTGCAATTGTTACGTTATCCATAAAATTTCAGGAAAACTCCTAGGAGGTGGGCAACTAGAAACACATTTCAATTCTCTTTCATATCGCCTACGAGATCTACTGCCATCATCGATGAAACGAGAAAACTTTTGTTTGTAGCGATAGGAACTATCGGGTACAAAGAAGGATTGGAGAATTTTTCATTCAGAAAATGGCTCAAACATCTTGAACGCTGAATTATGTCGATTGAATATTTTACGCCATAGGCGGTCTTGAATAATCAGTGTTCCTTTCAACAGTGATATTTGGTTGAATAATTATTTTGGTTAGATTATAACTGACGATTTGTCTCTACGGAGAATTTTAGATATCAGTCTTTTTGGTGGAAATGGAAGTGAACGTCGGTAATCGGAGGTTTCCTATATGTCATACAGCTCATATTTCCCTAATAAAATAACTACAATCAAAAATATGATTTTCTAAGCGCTTACCCTATATATTACTTAGAAGAGAACATAATATCATTCGTTAGACGATTTAATATAATACTCATGGTTGCATCCTAGTGATATAATTAAGGAAGTGAAGACTAGTTTTTGGAAGTGCAGTACTCCTTACAATCCAGCAACCGGGCTAAGTACCTCATAGCGGAATTTGTTTTTGGTCATTTATTTTGCTTTCCATAACCTTCACGGGCCAATATCTACATTTAGGGATTTAAACTGTCAACTACTCTTAAGTGTTTTCTGTCGTCAGTGTAAGTTATGTAAGTTTTGTGTAATATATCTTTAGGAAACTGGACCTCCAATACAGATCTCAACCACTAATATTTTTTTTTGAGTAGATTTTATAAAATCAATTTCTCTAATTTATTTATTTTGAGTCAAGTTAAATATTTGAATCTATTCCACAGACACCGCTCTAAGAGCGCCTTAAGGATTTTCCTGTAGTGCTTGTGTTTTGTCCTTAAAAAAAATTAGCGCACGTTAAAGTAACGCACAGTATTTGGGGAACTCACTCCTCTCTCACTGTTCAGGCTAGCTGTGAGCATAACCCTTTACTTCACCTTAATAACGTAATCATATGTTGTACTTGTTTTTGTATATTTCAAAGCTGCTAAATTTATTACGTAACAGAATCTACAGCCACTGTGCCAACCCCAGGCTGAACTTGACTATAAGCAAAGCTTGTTAGGGAACTCCTTTTTGCAACAAAAGTTCTTTGTTGTAATTAAATTGAAAATCGACAGGTACGAGCGTTTTGAAAAAACTATAAACTGCCCATAAATGCATCTGACTCGTTGTTAACTCACGGCTTTAATGAATGGCGTGCGAAACATGTATTTCTCAAACAATTTTACTGGACTATTCATCCAATTTAGAACTGTGATCCATTATTCGATTAATTGAAAGCATGTGAAGTGCTTCTCTAGTTAGCAGATATATTTCAATATGGAAGCCTTGAATCCAAGGTATTCTGCATAAACTATAATCGTGTAAGCGATTAATTTTTCTGGTTAAGTAAATGTTTTATACCAACAAAAATGTGTAACAATCGTTGTGTATACTTCGTGCTTTGCAGCTTCCAGTTGTAGGTACCTATTAAATATATTGTACTCACCTATACTTATAAAGAAGGAGTAAGAATTCTCGATATTTACCTGAAACAAATGATAAAAATTAGTATTTACTTTTAACACAGTGAAAGTGTATGTATTTCAAATTGTTGAAGAGTAAAATTTGGAAAAAGTACGTTTTCTCATTTAACTACTATATAAAAATAGATGTTTGTTGGTTGGTTGGTAAGTGATAAACTTCTACATCGCTCAACCGATCGTCATAAAACTTGACATGTATTGCTTGTTCCTTTTAATTTAGATCCGCTTCTCAGTATTTCCTGTCTTCTCATCTGGCTACTAAGAGATAATAGTATAGGTCTGCTATATTAAGTTTTCTTTCCTATTCTAAAAATATTACAAATTTCTTGTTTACTTAAATGCCCATCCAGTTTTGTTGTTGCTAATTTGGTGAATTCTTCTATAAGCGTTCCCTGATTTTTTTCTGGTGATTCTTCGATCCCATAGATGACTAAGTTGTTTTGTTTCAATAATTTTTCAGGTTTGCAAACTTTATTTTTCAGTATTATGTTTTCGTTTTCAAGTATTTCAACTTTGTTGTTAATTACTTTCACATTTTCCTGGACAGCTGCTGACGAATTCTTTGTTACTTCTTCCAGAATAGTGATTCTTTTGTTTAAATTTTCATTCACATTTTTCAGAAGCAGGTACACATCTTTTATAGACACTTCAGAATCTTCCATATCAATTTGTCAATGCGCACCACTGGTATTTACTTCTGGGGTTTACTTCTACTCCAGAGATTCAAATCCAATATAAATCACTACTATCCCACAGGCATCGCTCTTAGAGCGCCTTCAGGATGTTCATGTAGTGCTTGTATTCTGTCCTTGAAAAAAAAACTATTTGCTGAATATACTACCATCATCTGGTACAGTATGTCTCTCCAGAATTTAAATAAAATAGTAAATGAAGGTCTGTCTGTGTCTGTGTTTATAATCTGTCTGTGTTTTCCGTTAATCAGCTGTTGCCCCCGTACGAACGACAACTCTCAGAAGTTGAGAAACTTGTGCGAGCTAAGGACTAACGCAGTCTTACCTTTTAACGTGTGACTCCTAACACGAAAATGAAGGTATATCCAAAATTTCAAAATGGTGTGTGTAATATAATTTCTTTTAATATCCAAGCAACTCATCTCATTACTCTCATATTTTGATATCAATCTTGGTGTAAGTAGCATTGAATGTAAAGAATATGCTAAATGCTATGTACATGGATAGTAAGCTAAAATTTTATGAACATATTTCAGCATTAAGAGAAAAAATCATCTGAATGTTTTGTTGTTAAACTGGTAGCCAATGAATTAGATTTGCAATCTGCAAAAATGATATACCATTCTTTGATCAACCCCCACTTGCGCTACGGCATTGCATTCTGCAACTAGAGTAGTAATTTCCTAAACAGTATTCTGCTCTTCAGAAACGTTCTATCTATGTATGTGCCAAGGTAATAATTATCTCGACTCTTGCAGACCTTTATTCAGCAAGGGTAATATATATTTTAGAAAATATCACAATAATAAAAATCATATGGGGCGTTTGGGTCACATCAAGTGCATTACCCCACTCTACAAAAACAAAACATCAAACTTCAGAGTCCTACTTGTGCTCTATTTGAAGATTTCTTCATTCATGATGGATGTAAATATTTAATCATTCACCTGACGAAATCAAAGTATGTATCGTCAAAATGGTTTCTTTTTAGGCAGAGGTTTTCAGCGTCACTATTTTTCGGGTTAGAAGGCCGTCAATTTTTTTCTTCTTTCTTTCCTGACGTTTCGCTAGCGCGAAATTTGTAAATAATTATGTCTCAAAAATCATCATAAATAAAAAGTTTAATCGTTTAGTATCTGTAGTACCATGTTTCATAGGTTTTGAATTCAATTGTTAGCGAACAATGTCAACTGATACAGAATATTCGAAAAATTTTGTGATTTATTCAATGGACGAATTGAATCAGTTCGTTAATATTGTGTTACACATGCAAACAACAGGTGAGGGTTGATCTAAATGTGTTAGAATCCGTCAACACAACTATTATTACACCTATTGAATGGAAGCATTTGCATTTGTGGGGATTTTTCAGTGACAATAAATTCATATGTGAAAAAAAATATTGACGCATACCTTTAGTTGCAAGTTCATCCTGGAAATATATCAACAATCCGAGGTTACTATCATTATAAACAACTTCCTTTCGGAGTAAATTTTGCACCATCTTTATTCCAAAACTGAATGGACCAACTTTTAGCAAATAATGGCGGAATAGTGTGCTTTTTGGATGATATTCTGATAACTGCACCCAATTTACATATGCTACGACTCAAAAAAATTACAGTTAGCAGAATTTGAACACAACAATCGAAATGTATATGGTTACAAAGCGGTGTGACACTTTTGGGTGACAAAGTTGATGCAAAAGGATTACATCCTACATCAGAACGCATTGAAGCTATAAGTGAAATGCAGTCCTACAAATATAAGTGAACTAAGATTTTTTTGGGAGGTTTCATAGCAAATATACATGTTATTTGCTTTCCATTGTATAGACACGTGAAAAACAACTAAACATTCAAGTGGACAGTTGATCACACCAATTGCTTATGATTCATGCACTTAGAGTGATGAGGAAAACTGATATTCTACTAAACATAAGGAAGCTTTAGAAACCAAGATTGCAGTTACAAAATTCCTCCATTATCTATATGGAAGATAGTCTATGCTGTCAACAGATCACAAGCCTCTACAATGATTATTCAGTAAACACTGTGAAACACCTAATATTGCTATTAATAGAGTTCTCAGAAGGTCCATGACATTATATAGCTACCATTTTGATATAGCCTACTACCCAGGTAAAAACAATACATCTGCAGATTACCACTACCTGATACAAAGGCATCACCTCTGGAAGAAGCTGGAATACCTAAAAGTCAATGTCTGCATCTTAGACTACACTACCTTTCTATCACAAAGAAAGTTTTGCAGTCAAAAAATCAAGTGATGCCTATTCTCAGATAAAAAACAACTACAGATAAAAGACAATTACCTAACAATATTCTTTCATATTTCGAGAAACATGAACTTCTATTTGAAGAAAATATTCTTCTTTGGAAAGGAAGAATATGTATTCCAGAAGCACTTCGACATGAGGTATTGATGATGCTTCCTGGTATAACTGTCATGCAGTCCAGAGCATGTTACATGTGCATATTACAAATATTTTGAAATACAAGATCATTTTGCAGATGACGACTTACCAGACATATTAATTCAAAAAGGAACTTGATTTAACTTGGGAGGGCTAAAACAAATTAAATAGCTTATAATTCTAGAAGTGTATTTTCAAAAGTTTTATCAATATTGGAATAGGAAAATCTATTTACATGCAGCAATAATAGTCAATTATCCATATTATTTTTTTGAACTTCCTTCTTCATTGACATCTGAAAAAATAGGATATTAATTTATGTAACTAGGGGAAAAGAAATACTTACTTTTGCCATCACACGCAACAATTTTAACCTTGTCAATTTTTGTAATCTCTTGAACCTCTCGGAACTCCACATCATTGAGCATAAATGTCCATACGTTGTCACAAAATCGATAGGTATTCAATTTACCAGCTTTGAATGTCAATCTTGCCTTAACTCGAGTCGCTAGTGTTTGATTAATGGATTTGTCGAACTGCAATAGTACTTTGCAAGCTAACTGTGGAGTTATTTGTCCATACTTGAAAATAATTTCAACATGAAATCAGTATTTAAATCACTTCCTAACAATGATAATGAAGATTCAATAAAATATTTTTTAAAAAATTACCAACCTGTATCAATTCGTCCAAACTCTCTTGCAATGTGTGCCCCAAAGTTGTATTTCTATACAGTTGATATGACATGGTTGTAGTTTTTATAATTTTAAATATCACCTTTTTCAAGTCTCTATAAATTTTGTTTATTGTATATTATATCTTGAAACATTATAAGCACCTTTCCACTAATTTACAACAATCTCAACTGGCTTGTGGTTTTGTTATCTAAACAACAAGAAAATTCTGTTGATTGTAGCATCGAAAGTCAAAATCAGTGTTACTATTCTGTGTCAAGCCCAGTTTTGCCAACCAATGTGTTTCCAACCAATGTGTTTCCAACCAATGGCGTTCTTTCACCAAATTATCGGGATAAATTTAATCATACGTATAGGAATATGTATTATTATGAAATGTGAAAACTGATTCTTCATCGACAAAACCTGCTACTATAGTATGTAGAATACGAAATGAAATATTCGATTTCTAGTTGAATTGAATAATCAGAAGTCTTACTAAATAATAATAATAATAATAATCTCTTTATTTATTTCCCAATAAAACTTCATGCAAAAAGGGTCTGACTCCATTTGAGAAAATTATTAAAACTAGTTTTTTATGTACACTGGAAGAACAGGTAGTTAAACAGAACAGGATGCCAACTTTTACTACGTTTAACTACTTGTCCTTACATCTTACCTATAATCTCCCGATATAACCGAGTTTTCAAATTTCATATTTTTAGTTTTATACTTGATAATAAGTATTACTGGAGTTTTTGCCTTTGCTAAAACTTCGAGATATAATAAGACGAAGGTTATATTTCGAAGTCTTAGTAACGAATTCAGCTGGTACTCGTAGTCAACGCATATATGATACCATTAACAATGTCTGCCGCAGTAGCAGGGAAAATTACTACAAGTTCCATTCGATCTCTAATAGTGACTCCGGCCGTGAAAACCTATGTTCTCGTATTAAACGAATAAATAAACACTAATTTTTTACAGAATATTGAATAATCAAAACTGACATTCATTATGCAGCGTTGAAAGATTCAACGAAAAAAAAACGCTTCAATTTTATCCAGCCACAGATTAATCTGTGATCCAGCAAATATCTCGATCACATTCGGCGATAAAGCTGCTTTAACCGTTGGAAGCTGTTGGACGCAAGCGTCGGTTTTTAGTCTGTCGATTGTGTTTTGTGGTCAAAGTGTCAAGTCTGAATGTTTGATTATTCTGAATTCTGATTCTCAATCTGTCTAATAAAAATAAAATATTGCCCGACGTCAATGTGTGAGGTTTTCATTAGTAATGAAGAAAAAATATTAATTTTCCTTGAGAATTTACCAAATACACGGTATCTTTCAACGAATTATCATCATTCTGAAACGTAAATGATCTAATCCTTACTTCCTTGGTGGTAAGATAGGTTTATATTGATTATAATTGGTTATCAGGTGGTTTTATAACGGTACTCTCAAATGTTGAATTGAATTCATGAAATATTTCCAGAATTTTATTTAGGTGTAAAATTTGAGAAAAACCCATCAGAAATCTGGTAATCAATGTATGTTGAATTGAATAATACATTGTCTTCAACAATTCTGTACACTGTAATTATTTATTCATTTTTGTAGATTTTTAACAGTAACAAATTAGATATGGATGAACAAAGCCCCGAAGTTACATTTTTGTTTCAATTTGGTCTTATGAGAGATGCTGTAACAGTACCACAGTCTTCCCTAAATCTAAGAACTATCAAACATCTTGCATATAACTTCCTGAATTCTAAGGTAAACAAATCAATATTTTCTACTGATGCACCAAGTAGAATCATTGAATGTGAATTTTCAGATACCCGACCATGGAGTTAATAAACTAGAGGACAGGCTATTGTTATTTCGCCACGTTTATAATTCTAATAACATATTGCAATTAATCAATTCAGCTTCAGACATTACTGATGAAACTCTAATTGAGATTGTGTTAACTGGAAAAGGTGAGAATTAGTATTAGATGAATCTTCAAAAAAAATCCTCAGCTAATAGTCCCAAGTTAGTGATTGTATTTACACAACTTCAGGTTGAAATGCCTAGACGCTAAAAAAACCTTTTCACATTACTTTGTAATAATCTTTGAGAAAATAGTTTGTTGAATTGTAATTCACTTTTAATTCAAAACTGTAAGATCTCAGATGTAAAGCAAATACTTTGTCTTTCAATAACTTTGCCACATCTTTTGTTGGTCAAGAAGCTTCTAGCAAGATGTACACACTGATGACACAGTAGTTGATGTCATTAGCAACGAACTAAATTTCAATAGTATCTTCAGCTGAAATTATTTAGTTTCTTAAGTAAAATCGAAGGAACATGAAACATTCAAAGCTAGACTGACTGATGTCAAAAAGCTATGGTGATTTCTTCGTTGTTGATTTACTAAATAGTAACCCAACAAAATGTTATCCTATTCAATTACCTTAAATGCGTTGTTTTATCTGTCATGTTATTTTTTTCAGTGTTGACCGATTCTTTGGTTTCTGAAATAACGGTAGTAAGACCTCATGCTCTTTCTGTTCATTCATACAAAACTCCAACATTTTGTGATTTCTGTGGAGAGATGCTCTTTGGGCTAGTTAGACAAGGACTTAAATGTGATGGTAAGTACATCGTTTTCATTATCAATTGTATTTCATTCACTTTGATAAAGCATGAGTAGGGCTAATAGTTATTGTTGGTGGCAATTACAATATTGTCTTGTTAACAATATAAATAGTTGTTAAGAACTATTTAAGATTTGGGTATTTTAACTGTAGCCTCAAGCTACCTTTATTACTATGTGGTAAAACAAACTTAAATCCATTTACAACACTGAATTAGAGTAATTATGATATGTATGATTATGAAGTAATTCCCTTTCACAAACTAACAACTTCTTAGTAAAGAACTAAATTAATTGGAATAATGTGTTCAATAAATTGACAAAAACATTAGAACTGTAACAAAAAACTGTAAAATGACTGAGTAAAGCCTAATACAATGTTGATAAATATTTCTCTCCAAGTTTCAGCCCAAATAAAAAATGATATCTTCTGTTATACTTTGTTTTACCTATTGTTAATTGTGTATATTGTTATGATATTTTAATTGGGTCAGCGGCGACGTTAGATATTTCGTAATATTATTTTTGAAGACTAATACTCTATATTTATTTATTGTATAATATTGTAATACTGTACCCTTATACAGTGCGGACATTAAAAGTCCTTCCCTCTTTTAAGTTTTGAACAGGACAAGATAAATCGTAGTTGGAAAAAGTTATGTAAAAACATATCATTTTTAGTACCTTTTGATAAGAAATACATCGTAGATCTGATAGATCTATCAAACACTGTTCATATTTGGAAATAGGATTAGCCATTCTGGAGTAATCCTAGTTTATCCAAATAAATTTTTAAAATGTTCACCAGTTATGTAACATACTTTAGATTTATAAAATCACATGAAAAAATTTGGGAGCGTCATATCAGGTGATCTAGCTAAGGTACCACGTTGGCCTATCCACCTTTCAGACTGCAGTAATGAGGAGATGTCTCATTTTGCCAAAACATATGTCTGTTGAAAACTCAAATTGGTTTGATTCCTCAGAGTAACCCACTAGATTGCCTGATTTGATACCTCTAAATAAATATTTTCAAGGAGGTACGTGGCATCTGATAAGTACTAAACACAACTACAGTTCATTTTAGAACTGATAGATAGAAAAAAAGGTATTTGAAATAAGATTACCCCAGAATCATTTCATAATGTGAGAAATAAATTATTAAACAGACTTCATCATTGTCAGTGCTTGAAGGTTTATATCTAGACTTTTTTTATTATATATTACTTTGTATGATTCACTTGAGAACCAATAAAAACCACATATTTTTCTTGATGTAATAGGAAGTATCATTCATTTTGCATAAAGAAAAACTGCCATCAGTGACATTTTATTCATTATTCAGTATTTACTCTCGGTTTTTATAAAAATGGTGAGAGAGAAATATTTTTGTCCGAAGAACAACAGTTTAATTCTTATCGATGAAGCTCATATAATGTTAAATCATTTAAAAAGTAGACATATAACAAAACACTCATTAGTAATAGAAAATAATAAATGAAGGTACAAATTCAGACCAGATTACACTAACACAAAATATATATAAAAGACGTAGTATTAGATTCAAACCAGATTTCAAATGTTTCATGGAAAAATTCAGCAATGTAAAATAGCGTGACCTCTTATTGAGTAATGGTCAGAATTCTCTTTTTAAAAAAGGAAGTATCAACTGCTATGTCCTGCTCAAATATATCACTGAGATATTTATATATATATATATATATATATATATATATATTGAATGATGCAACTAGTTTTCCTTTATTTTCAGTATTTTAATATTAAATTTCACAAAGGATTTGAAGCTTTATATCTTCTATTATTCATTTGCGAGCGCTTTCAACAGCGCTCAGATGAATAAAATAAATATTTTCTGAGAAAAATGAAAATTTACCTCATTTTTGGACAGACCTCGTCCAGAATAAAAAAAACTTGATTACTTCTCTTCATTAATTTCCTATTTTTTATCGGTTTCTTTCTGTTCACAGAACCGTTGATAAAACATACTGTCGAGTATAGTCGACAAGATTTGAGAGGGGAAATCACGTGATTGTGTAGGACTCCTGGGTAAAGATTTTCAACCCCGTATACCCACGAAAACTCTCTAATCGATACTCAAATAGCCCCATTTGATTGTGTCTTCTGTTTCTGTCGCTATATTCTTGTTCGGCAGTATCATTCAAATATTTTTCAATATACTTAATTGGTCAATATAGGTAGTTTAGCTCCTTTAATCTCCAATTTGTTATTATTTTATAGGTTTCTCAAAGTACTAGTACATTAATAATCTTCTCATTTTTAGCACAGTTAAAATCATAAACGTGCCTCTATTTTCTCTTGTTTTTCTTAGAATCAGCTAGTTTATCTATGTCAAAGACAAAACTGGAATTCACTATACCGGGTCTTTATTAAACATGCATACACACTTTTTTTTATCTTTATAGAAATATTTTTTCAATAAAAAGTATCCTATATTACATCTAATTACATCGCGTGAAATCGTAACAAACAAACTTACAATCGCATTTATAATACTAGTAGGGAAGTAGGGATGATGTAAAAGACAAAAATACATTTGTTTTTCTAAATCAATATTCTGATTCTCGACCCTTTTGGACACTAACAATTTCAAAATCAAAATCGATTTTCAACACTTTAGATTAATGTTTTATCTGTGGATTAACAAGATTTGAACAATTCCCCTTTTATCATATATTCATCATATCATGTCATAAAATTCTGCAGAATCGGCGTTCTAGCAAGCAAAAATTGTTTTCCTGTCGTTGAAAGTATCTATTTGCAAAACATGTTCCAAAGAGTGGTGAATATCCAAATCCAAATGATTATAATTGTAATCTATGCCTTTTAAGGAACATGGATTTCAAAGACCTTAGGTACTGAAAATAATTATTTGAACTATTCGGTGGATGTCTGAACTAAATAGGGCTGTAAACTGCAAACGGTGGAACAAGAGGAAATACTTCTTCTACTAACCATAGACATACAGCTGATCATTTCCATCTTATTCAAAGTAATATATACGACTGAATAACAAAATACTAATTCAGCATCCTATAATTACTTATGGTTTTTTTGCCTTCGTCAAAATCATGCGAGTTGGACAAATTTGTACAAAAAAATGAATGTAAAGAAAGGGATGTACCCTTTCAAATTTTCTTGATTCTGTAAGCACAGAGTATAAAATAAGCAACTGATCATATAATTGGCGCAGTATGTTTATCTCAGAAAGCAGAAAATTGTATTATTCGTTTGAATGTTGAATATAAATCTAGTACGACAATACCAATTATTTATTTTAATCAACCGATTTTTCAATCCTCAACCTTGATGTGGAGGCTCACAACAAAAGATAAAAGATGTAAAAAAATGATATTAGTTTCTCGGTGATTTCATTTTAACAGCTTGGATGTCACTAGTTTCACTTATTCTCTTGTCTCTACTATTTCTTGCACAATTCATCAAACCTAAAATATTGCCTGCTCTTCAAGTAGTAATTTAGATAATTTGAAAAAACTGATCATTCTGTACTTGTTTCATTTGTTTCGTCATTATGTGTCACCCATAAATTATTTTATAACAAGCTCGGGAATACTAATTGTCATGCGATCAACATTCCTCTAATAATTTCTTTCAATAAAATGCGGTCAGTTACCTTATCATTGATTTTCTCAAAGCATCAGCCCTTTCTATTAAAAATATGAAACAATTCATTTCAAAATAATGAAAAAATATTTTCTATCAACGTGAAGAAATCTTGAATCATTCATATCGAGAATACTTTTTTTCTTTAGTTCCATCTTCGTCAGTGAGGTATCTTCCTACAAACCCACCACCCTTTTCTTGTACCGAAACCCCGCTAAACTAGCCCTCTATCAAGTTCATTATCTAATGAAATACCTGTTGTGATTTCTATCAGAGATTATGCAAGTGCCAGCAGAATAATTTGTAGCCAGGGGGTAATATCTTTTATTACTTTGTCGCTAGTTTCTAAACGTGATACAAAAAATAAACTAGCTACCGTTTTAGTACCACAACCGCAATAAATCTCTTTTTTTTAATACGCTAGCAGGTACCTGGTAAACATAGGCCCAGAGACAGGCACCAACTGAAAGCATCAAGATATAAAAATGTATATCCTAAATGCCCAGGGGGTACATCGAAATTGCCTAGCTGGTAGGGAACAAGACTAACTTCGTCTAGTCACGAGATTGGGCCCGAGTGAAATAAAGCATAAAAACACCCATTGTGTGTGTGGGTTGTTATTAGTGTTGTGTAAATAACGTTCAAATATGTGGCAATAAAAAAGAACGATTGTTGCGTGGCCCAAATAAATTGGAAAGTTTATAAATTGTATGTAATCGCTATTGTCAACGAAGAGAATACAATTTTTTTATAATTCGGTAAATATTCGCCGATTTTTCCGGGTTTATTAGACGTGGTCTGCAGGTTTATATATAAGACGCTTCATCTGCAACTGCGTAGACATTATCAAAGATTTACCCATGATGCGTAAATATTCATCAACAAAAATTACCTTTCCGAATTCATATATTGTTGTTGAAAGATATGTTATGGGTCCAATACGAGTTTTTTCGGTGAATAGCTATCCTCCCATTACGAGGCAAACCCTCACAAGCTTTTAAAGATTAATTAGGCCATACCTTTCATATTAATCATATTATCTATATCTATACTACCTATACTAATATTATAAATGTAAAAGTTTGTAAGGATGTATGTATGTATGTGGCTTTTTCACGCCTAAACTACTGAACGGATTTCGATGAAACTTCACATAAATACAGCTCGTACATCAGAATAACATATAGGCTATAATTTGTAAAGACTTTTTGTAATTTTGGTCATAATATAACGATATATGCTACAATTTGTAAAAGTGTTGTGTAATTTTGGTCATAATATAACGATATAGGCTACAATTTGTAAAGGTTTTGTGTAATTTTGGTCATAATATAGCGATATAGACTACAATTTTTAAAGATTTTGTGTAATTTTGGTCATAATATAACGATAAGTATTTAGGAAGTCGGAAAATTTCTTGCTCCTTGAGAATTCTGCCTCTTGGTAAAACTCTGTGGATAATTTTCCACAATGCACAATTTAGAATTGTCAAATTCTTATAAAAATTGATACAATTATCTTTTGAGTATTTAATGTAGATAACCTTGGCTTTCACAATAAGTAATTTGGACAAATCGTACAAAAGTTATCATGATGAGATTAACTTGACGCGTATACTGTAAGACGACGGGGGTCGATGCGCGGGGATAGAGAGCCGGTCTAAGCAATAAAGCGCCCTCGCCGAGAATGCGGGCAGACGCGTGAGGGCAGACATCGTTTACGGTTGTGTTAGTTCTGCTAATTTCTTTTTAGGAAACATAATTCGATTCTTGAAGCTATTAATTACTTAGTGCAGTTGCAGTTACTGTATTTTTAAAGTAAAAATATAAATTACTAGCTGTTATCCGCTACTACAGCCGAAGTTACTGAACCTAGAATCTTGAAATATGCAGGTAGGTTATTTGTATAGCGTAAATAAGCATCAAGAAGTATAATCAGGAATTTTCACCTCCAAGGGGAAAAACTAGGGGTTTGACGATTATAATTAATTTTGTCAGTTTTGAAGTTGGGAACGTGACGTTTAGTTCATTCTCTCTTCATAATATTCTACGAATAGATTAAATTACAAATTATGTTTGACGATTTGAGTGCCACATTCTATTTTATAGTTTTCTAATATTTTTTATTCACTGAAGTTTGTAGAGACGTATCAGTATATTTTATAAATAAGAAAATAAAGATTATTATTAGGTATCAATAGATAAAAGAACATAGGCTTTTACGGCCGGAAGTACCAAAAGTTTCGTTTGCTCCTGCGACAGACATCATCTGATAGACGGTCCAATAAGATGAGAATCACCAGTTTTAGTCAAGAAAAATATATAAAAATTGATAATTAGTTTTCCATTATTTTTCATCAACCAAAGTTGTGTTTGTTTCGGTCTGTGGTTGTTTTTTTAAGGACGAAACACAAGCATTTGTTAATAAAAATACATACTCCTATCAAAATTATTCCATATAGGAATACATTGTATTTTCTTAGTTCGTATAATCGACGAATGGCCATAATTTCGTCTAAAAAAATATTGTATACTGTGTTGTTTCTGAAATAAGAAATTTTGTAAAATTACTAATCGACGGGTTTCAATGCCCCCATCTAATCATTTTTTAATTCATACCCACTGCAGACTTGACAATATTTTTTAAAGCTTCATCTGATTTGAAGATTCTACTGTACATTTTTTCTGGTAGAAATTCGACCTACTACCTCCACGAGTCCAGATTCTTTGTCAGTCAATAAATTTTTACACACCAACACGCCTCGGGTCACGGCCCCCAAGTCCTTTTTTGGGAGATTGTTGACGTAAATATTTTGCACATACTCACTATATTGAGGCCAATGAAAGCTATTCCATTTGTTTATTCAAAATGTAGAAGGACTCGTGTTTTTCTTGGTTTTATTACACCGTTGTTATTTATTTGCATATAAAATTCAAATGTCATAGTCATATTACTTTATTTTCTCTCTTTTATTATCCCCAGTTTCTCCGCATTCTTGCTAAGCTAGTAACAAACATAAATAGTCATTACAGAGTAGGAAGTTGGCCACGTTCGGTAAACATCACGATAAAATAAATCAGATTTTCAACAATGAGAAAGATCTCTTCCGCCTACAAGTCAAATGAAGTGTTCTACTCAACAGGGACGTATACCAGTTGTCGTCAAAACAATTCAGATGTTTTTTGCACGAGAATAATGCTGTGAAAGTTTGTACAAAAAGATTTGAGCATGGCTGTTTGAAAACTAGTTATAGCGATTTATTCCTACTGAAAGAAATGCCCCACGTTGGGCGCCAAAATTGCAACGAGTAAAATTTTCAACGAAATGCGTTAACGCGATGCTAAAACAAAAATGCACGACGCTCAGTCGGAGAGTAGGCTGGGTTTGAAATATATATAAGAAAAGAAATTATAATAAACAAATTCACAAATTCAAACTGGAGAGAACCTCCAGTTCTTTTGGATTTCGTCCTGCTCAACACTAAATAACTTGGATATACAGAAAAAGAAAAGAACGTTGGGATAGTTCACTTAATTTACCACAAGCGGGTTTCGCTTCGAGTTGGATTATTTTCATAACGTTTTGGCAAAGTCTCATTTGCCATCTTCTGGTGATGTCTGGAGTTTAGAACTGAACTGATTCACCACCCCCTCGGGTTAAGTGCCCTGAGATGAAATCTTCCCCACAAGGTTACTGAGTGCAGAACATCCCATCTCATCCATCCACCCCCGCTCCTCCGGAGCAGTCCTCAACTTACTGTTGGGCACTTCAGCAAGACTGACATCTGACCTACTGCGGTCGAAAGCCAGCTGTTAGGTGCTTTCTAATCTAGTATTTTATTGAATCGCTACTTTACTTCAATGTAATTATTGCCTGGGGCCCCCAAAAACTAACCAGAGACGAGTGTATTTAATTCACGAACAAGTGTTTCTCAGTGAATCTGCAAAAGAAGTTAGTTTGAAATCTGGTTCGATCAAACTCTGTTTCTTAATTTGAAGAAGTACTTGGTACCATTTACCTGGGTTACTCCCACTACCATTTTCATTATACCTAAATTATCATGTGCTAAGTTTTGCTTTTGGGGTTGTGCTGTCTGATTTTGTGAAGTGATAATATGGATCCCTACGTTGCTGGTAATTAATTTTTGCGTGTCATCCCTCTCGTTCATACTACTAGGTCGTTTTTCAATTTCGATAACCTCTCCGATTGTTTGTGAGTAGAAGTTTTTCTATGCTTGTGACCTGTCGCCAATACGTGTTGGAAGAGACAAGACGTGTTGACTTTTCCCTTCACAGATAATTGGTGTTCATTCTTGCGTACGTTAATTCGCCTGTTGGTCTTGCCGATATAAGTCTTTTCACAATCTTGGCATGGGACTCCAGTGGTATCTGATCATTTGGATCACCTGGCATGGACCTTATTGTATGTTCTGGTACGAAACATGTTGCTATGTTGTGTTGGCAGAGAATTCTGCTGATTTTGTCTGTGGTTCGTTTAATATGTGCTAGTATGATTGTTATGACCGGAGTTTCTCGAGTTTTCTGCTATTTCTGTGTAATCTTGGAAGCCACTTTCATAATTTTCTTAGTCATTCATTCGTAGAGTTGTCTCGATAGTGTTCGCTCTTGTTTTCTGTATTCCTTGTCTGCCAGCCTCCTTGAATTAGCGTTTTCGGCACCGATTAAATTTGTGTTGGGTGTGGTGTGAATTTGCGTTCAGGTATATACTGTTGTGTTTTACGATATGCCGTATGGCTTAGTGTACCGATACACCGGTGTTATTTTTTAAGATCGTAGATAGCTGTAAAGAAGGCATAACTCAGAAATGATTACACCAATTTTGAAATATACAACGGCAAAATGTATGGAAATAACTTGAGCTTGAACAGAAGGTAAAGCTACAGCTTGTTTTCAAGTAAAAGTAAACGCACAAATGAAACAGGCTGAACTGAACATACATTTGTTGATTACTCTGTCAAAGGATGGTTATCTTGAAGTCCGGCGCAGTTCAAACACTTTGGAACTTATTTATGTAAACCAACTATCAAAAAATTATCATCAAAAGAATATTGAAATGTTATCGCTTGCGATATGAACCACTTTCATAACCCCGTTGATTTTTATTCTTCTAAGTCTATGCCAAGACATATTATCTTCGGTTAATATTTTGCCACGTGGCCAATTTAGCATCTGACCTCTTCAAAATGCCACAAATGGTTTTTTCTGTTCACTGGCCGACCTTGATGAATATTGAGTTGTCAGATAACGATTAATATAATACTCAACAGTGAGATGTTCTGCAAATCTTCAATTTGGTTCGTTGAAACATTTAGAAAGGAAAGTGTGATGATATCAAAAGTAAATACCCCGGTTTGGCGCCAGGTGTCGTTCCACGTTGGGTAATTTTCAAATTTACCCTGAAGATTGCAGTGTTTTGTTGAAGACAAAGTAAAACATCTCCAAAATGATTCATCGAAGAAAAAAATACGTAAATAATGATTCTAATATGTTATATTGTGACAAGCCTTATTAATAATATACAGGAAGAACTGGCTGAGAATTAATAATGAGGAGATGGAATGAAATAGGAAAAAAATGGCGAATTAACGAAAAATAGTTTCTGGAAACAACTGAATTTGTTTTCAATTCATGTTTTTTTTAATTGATAAACATTAGAAATATATCAATAGAATAATAAGCAAAAAATATAAAGATTCTAATATTACCATTTTCAGATCACAATATAATGCGCCGAAGTGATGATTCATTTCATCAAAAATCAATGAAAATCTGTAACTTTGACTGAGAAAATCACCCTCCAAAATTTTTCAAACGTTTTCATAATAGGAGTATCCGAAAATTTCAAAAAAGTAATTGGAAACTTCAAGACACAAATGAATAGTTGAACACTTGATTTTTTTTCAACAAATATTCTCTATAGTACCTTGTGCCTAATAATAAAATTATATTGCAAGAACTTCTGGAATATTATAGGGTGATTTCCAATAAATATTGAATGAAAATTCCTGTTCTCTAACGAAGTATTCTCGACACAGAATACAGCATTAAGTTTTATGAAGTAAACATTTCACATTCAGGAAATTAATCCATAAAAAATCTCGATATATTATGAATAAAAAGTGGATATTGAATATATAAGTAATATTTATTATCTGGCGTGATATGTTTTAATGTCATGTGTTTGCGCTGCCGAAACACCCCGAAAAATTATTCGGGCATTTGGCAATGATTTATCTGTTTGAAAAAATCTGTTTTTCCGTTAATCACCTGTCGCCCCCATATAAACGACAACTCTCAGAAGTTGAGAAACTTGTGCGTGCTAAGAACTAACGAGGTCTTACCTTTTAACGTGTGATTCCTTAGAGTGTTAATAAACGCAATATTCGACATTGGTTTACGAAATTTCGTTCTGGAGATTTGAGCCTTGTAGTGGTCGACCTACAGTTATCCAGGACGAGGATTTGGGGACGCTGGTGGTGATGTCAGCTCCCATACCTTGAAACAAAAGTGTACAACTGCAGTTGATAACCTCATTTCATGGTGTGATCAGATATCTCTCTATTTCAATAACAATAAGTCAAATATAATTCGATTTCACAACTACCAAAAACAGTGCAAACTGTAATAATAAAACTGATGAAATCTTGATTTAGCCTACTTAATCAGTTGAATTTCTTGAAATGACTGTAGACGCTGGTTTAAATTGGAAAGAACATTGTAACACCTTGATCTCAAAATTGAACTCATTATGTTTTATGTTCCGAAATCTTAAGAACATTTTGTTACGTGAACAATTATAAGTAGCCTCCCGATTACGATATGGCATATGTTTCTGGGGTGTTTTCACTCGAGCACCAGACGTATTTATTGCACAAAAACGCATTTTAAAAAGTATTTTCGGTACCCCAAGCAAAGCATCCTGTAGACCGATTTTTAAACAATCAAAAATTTTAACAGTGACAAGTATTTTAATTTAAGAAATCCATGTATACGTATACACAAATAAAAATAAGTTTACTAGAATCCAACAAGTCCATTGTTATAATACGAAGAATTGCGCTAATTTCCACATTACCTACTGTAAATATGTTGTATCTTCGAAATATTCTGAATATTTGAGTCTAAGGATTTTCAATAAACAACCTAAAGAAATAGTTTGTTCCGCCAATATTTCTATTTTTGAAACTCGCTTGAGAAAATATTTACTCGACAAAGCTTTTTATGCATTGGATGAATTATTCATTCTTTAGATTACAAGTGACTATTCCTATATGTTTTATCATCTTTGGGAAAATAAATGTATTATTTTTTTCATCGTAGTGTGCGCTGGTCAGGCCCTATCCCCCGAAGCCCCGATACATTTGGGAGAGCGCGGCAGCATTATCAACCAACGACCACTCCCCACACCGGGGGTAAGTGATCATTGGATCCGATAATCATGTGCCCTTCGAAAGCGCAGTGACCCAAGAATGACAGCCTTCTGCATCTGCCTGGCTAAGATTTCTGCCTTACTGCGGCAAGCCGGTATGATTTTAAGATTTGAGAGTAGATAGGCCATCATTCCACCAAGGACTCCAATATCATAAAAACGTCTTGATAGAGTAATATGGATAGGATCTGCCAAGTTTGAAGAGAAAATCTTGATATTTTATCTGTTTTTCCTCATCTTTTCTGACGATATTCGTTTCGCCAGGAGCTGAATACTTCATGGCAAATATCGTTTTGCCCTGGTGGTCGAGAAGGACAATATCAGGCTTATTAGCTATAGTCTATTTCAAAAGAGTGTAGAGTAATAAAATCTCATTAAGTATTCAAAAGCGCTACAGGGTGATCCGTCAATAAATTCTGTCACTTCCCTAGTC
>WOGN01000917.1:0-21410 GCA_015342105.1 Leptinotarsa texana | reverse complement strand
GATAGAAGCAAAAGAAGAAAAGAAAAAGGGTGTTTACATTGCCTAGGTAGTTTAAGTAGAACGATAGAAAAAGAAAAACAAGAATATATTTTAAATGAAAAAATGGGAAAAAAACCCACATTTAAATTTAAGTAATGTATAATAATAATGTCAATCATTTTGTAGGTGCTTATTTAATAAAACCCTTTTAAATAAGAGGCGTTAGTTCTAAAATCGCGCTCGCACTACCATTTAGAAAAGTGATTGGCAAGGTAAAAAACTTATATGAGGAGCGACGCTCTAATCTTATCTACTTAATATGTGTTATGGTAGGAAGTAAGACGACTATAAGTATTAAATTAAAGTCCTATTGGACTTTTTTTTTTACACAAAGTTTTATAAATAATATACAATATTAAAGAAGAAAGGAGAATAAGATATGAGTAAGATAAAACAATATTTAGATAAAGTCGCAGAATATAAACGACCACTAGATTTTTGAGCAGAAGGCGCAGACAAGTATAACAAAGAACATAGAGAAGAATATTTACACGGTGTTATAATAATACTAAGAGATAATTTTTATGAAATATTTTCAGAAGAGATAGAAACTTTAAAAGAATTAAAAGAATTAGAAGAATAAAAAAAAAGAGGCAATTAAACCTCTTTTTTTATTTTTATATATAACCCGAAGAAAGATTAATATATTGAATGAAAAATATTATATATGATATGAGGTCGTCATAAATGCCCATTGGAAAAAACACTTATGACTAAATATAGTATAACACTAAATTAAACCTTTTGCTATTTTTTTAGCAGTTTTTATATCTTTTTTTGAACCAGATACAGTTTTTTTATTTGCTAATGTAGCACGTATTACACGGTTTAATTCCTCGTCAGAAACGTCGTATTTATCAAGGTTTTTAATGTAAATTGCGTTTTCTTGCCCATTGTTACGAGCAACGCCTTTAATTGCCTCTTTCAATAAAACTATTTCCTCCTCTATCTTTGTAGAGTAAGAAGTGTCAGATAAGTTAGATATTGTAGTGCTTTTTTTAATTTTAACGATTATAAAACCAAGAACAGACCCAACAACTACCAAACCCGCACCAATAATGTAAAGTAAAATATTTGCCATAGAATGCCCCCCTTTCCATTAAATATGATATCATATAAAGGTAAAAAGGAGAAGCATTATGTCAATAAAAATAGAAAAATTAATTACAATAGAGGAAGTTAAAGAAAGTGAGTTTTTTAACCCCAACGACGAGGAAAACGAGATTTGAAGCGATAATTATATATTAGAGGCAATATCTATTGCTACAATGAATATGACGCATTGAACAGGTGGTAGTCTAATGAAGCAAATAAAAACTTTAAATGACGAAGACCAAAATCTTATAAAGTTTGCGTGTTTAAAATATGTTTTCCATTTACTTAGAAAAGGTTTGGAATATATGAGAGGGCAATCGTCTAGTACACTAGGAGGTGCGTCATGGTCTATGTCTAACCCAGAAGACCCTTATTATGTGCCCCCAGAAGTACAAATCGCTTTAAAGCAAACAGGTTTATTAATAGATATGTATTTATCTAATACTAAAACACCATTAACAGATTTGAAAAGAGATATAAACTATAATTTAGATTATAACGATATGGACGGTAATACTTTTACACCGTCAGTTAGAGAAGCGAATGCGTGATATGTCAGATATGATAGAGTGTTTTCACCAGATAATTCAATCGTTTACGATAATGGTGGTGATATAGATAAAAAGATACTTAATCTTTCTATTAACTTAAAAAACACTAAACTATCAGATTTGATAGACAAAGAGATAGACAAATGAAAAGCAGGTGTAGTAGTAGATATTAAAAATGATATCTTAAACGATAATGGTTTTAGTGAAGCAGTAGAAGCAAAAATGAAGAAATGATTAGAGAATGACGCTAATTTTAAAAACACATTAGAAAACTCAATCACTAAACTAATACAAGACGATAACATTTTTACAGATAACGTAGTACAAAAGATAGTACAAAATAATCAACCAGACTATACAAAAATGCTAGCAGAAGCAAGTGCCCCAGTTTTAGAAAGCAACGAGACTTTTTTAGACAACTTATCTAAAAATAAGTTTTTATTAGACGATTTATCTAAACAAGATACTTTAATAAATAATTTAATTCAAGTGATAAGTGCTAAATTAGACGGTGGTGCTATCATAGGAGAGATAAGAGCATTTGGGGAAACAGATAAAACGGTTTTAGAGAAAAAGGGATGGAGACAATTAGAAATCGAGAATGGTCACACACTAGTAAATGCTTTTGACAATGGTCAGAAAATAGGTTTTACCACACCTGGACATATTGCTAAGCATACCCATACTATAACCGACCCAGGACATAACCATAATTTAGAAGCAGAATATGTTAATTTAAATGAAGCACCGTGAAAAAGTGATTTTAAAGACGATTTTTCAGTGTCTCCCTCTATAAGAAGTGACAGTGACACAAATCGAGTAAAAACAGGCATAATAGACGGAGCAAGAAAACAAGTCACAGATATAACAATCGACGAAGCAGGACTTAACTCAGACAACTTACCAGCAGGACTATTTGTAAATTACTACATTTATGACCCTAATAAAGAATACGATTTAAAAACAGGAGTTAAAAAAAGTGATAAATTAGACTTAAATACAATATTTAAATATATTAGTACGGTTTTAGGAGATTTCGACCCAACAAAAGTAGATTTTAACAGTAGTGGACTAGAAAATACGATTTATTCAAAAGAACCATTGCCAGAAATAGAAATATCAGGAACAATATTAATATCAAATACAATAGAAGTGGAATACCCAACAGGTTTCCAAAACTTAGTGTTAGCGCCAGACATAAAGACTTTATTAGGGGATACAGTATTAAATCTTTTAAAAGATAAAGAGGCAGACTTATCTTTTACAGATAAAATATATCTATACGCAAATAACCAATCTCTTTTAACAAGTTTTATTTATATAAGTTTTAAACCAGGTACAGTATTAGGTGGTTATAAAGGTGCTTACATACCGTGAAAATTAAAAGTGGGAGGACAATAATAAAATGGAAAAACCAAATATTAAAGACTATGGTCTTACAGTATACATACCTTTTTCTAAACAAAAGAGAAGATATAATAAAGAATATGAAGACTACGAATTATCTAAACTAGATAAAGCAGAACAAAATATTTACAAAATTAGAAAAAATCAATTAGCAAACATAAATGGTTTAAGTGCTTTATTAATTGCTATTATAACGACTTTGTGAGGTTTTTATTATAACTACCCAGAAAGCATACAACATACATTTTCATTTGCTAGAATAGGTTTAGGAGCACAACCGTCGTGAGCAGACCACATAACGCTTTTCTTATTTCCAGCAACAGCAGGGACAGTGATACACCATTCACCTAAACTTTTGCCGGGAAAAAAATTAAAAACTATTGCTAATCTTACAATCAAAATAGTACCAGTGATATTGCTAATTATAGTATGATATTTACCACGTACTCAAAAACAAGTGAGAATTATAAAAAAAGAATTTAAATTAGAAAGTGTTATTTTTGATAAAAAAGAGCAAAAATTAGAAACATAGTGTTATAATAATTACGCACATATAGAGGGCGAAGTAGTGAGATACGCCAGTGTGTAAAAGCAAAAACTCACTAAAAGATATTAATTTATCTTTTCGAATGGGCGTGGTAAGACCCCACATACCCGGGCAATGCCGACAGGGAAGGAACTTTTACTAAAAGGTATTTACATACCTTTTTTTTATGTTATACTATTATTTGAAATGGTAGACCTCACCATTAAGAGGTAAAAGGAGTGTTAAATGGGAACATTTGATAAAGACAAAATCAAAAAACTAAAAGATAACTTTTCTTACGATAAAGACAAGTTTAAAGATATAGAAGGTTTCGACGCTATTTTAGAACAAGCGATTACATTCGGGGCAAGCAATATAGCGAAAGAACTTACAGTTAAACAAAAGGAAGAAGAAGAGAAGTTAAAAACAGAAGCAGAAAAATTAAAAGAATTAGAAACTAAACTTAATGCTTTACAAAACCAGACAGTTTTCGAAAAAGAATTAAGCAGTGTATCAGAAGAAAACAAGCAGTTAATTATTGACTTAACTAACGGCGATATCAAAAAACTAGAAGAAGTTAAAACAAAGTATTCTAATTTATTTAATTCAAAACCAAAAATTAATTTAGCAGACGTATTGTCAGGTAAATTAGAAAAAACAGATAGTATTATAGCAATAACAGATAAAGAACAATTAAAAAAAATGTACGAAAATGGCGAGGAGTTATCTCCGGCACAAATAGATATCATTTTTTCATAAAAAAAGGAGAATTAAAAAATGGCAAACAACATTAATTTAACACCATTAATGACCTTTAACGGGAATGAACCGGGGACTAAAATGGTGGGAAGCATTACAGAACTACAAGTAAAAAGACTTATATCAAATAAAGAGTTTTTTGAAATGAGTTTTACAAGTGCTTTAAAAGCAGAACAGATTTCTTTTCAATATGGAATAGGAACAGCAATATATAGAATGCCTCTTAGAGTAGTATGGGGAAGCAAATATGATTTAGAAACAGGTGCTCAAAGACAGAGAACAGCAGCAGTACACACAAGTTATCAAATCAACAAAACATTAAATCTAAAACTAATGATTGAAGATTACGATGTACAAAGATTACAAGCAGCGTCTCCAAGCGTTAGAGGAACTATGGTAGGAGAATGAGTAAGAAGTTTTACAGAAAACTTAATTCTAAACAAAGAGTTAATTTTCAGACAAGCAGTAAAAACTTATTGTCTAGCACATTATAACAAAGACGACGCTATTCCAAGTGTTTTGGTTTACGATAATGAAGAAATCAAAACAAAAGACGGAATAGAGAAGTTTTTTATGAGATTATTAAATGTTATGACTTTAAAAAGAAAACAGGTTAATAACTTTATGGTCGGGACAGGAAAAGACGAATGAAATCTATCTTTTTCACAAGAGTTATATAACAAATGTCTACCAGCATTCACACAGTTTATCGACACCACAGGTGCTCAAACATTAACTAGTGGGGAATGATTTGAGAACAAAGCGTTTGGTTATGGTTTTTATAAAGATTTATTATTAAATACTAAATGAGATAAAAATAATCAAACAAAAGCGAATAATGATATTTCATTTGACTTATCTAATTTCGACGGTATCATAGCACACCGCTCAGATTGAGTGGCACCAGACGCGTGAGAAAGTCTAAAAACAGTATTCGACCCGAACACAGGAAACGTACAATGATTAGGGAAATATATGTTTGGTTTGCCTATGTCTATCTATGGTATGTCTATGATAATAATGGACAGAGAACCAACCGCAGAAGAAGTGGCAACAGCAAAAGCACAATGTATCATTCAAGGGGCACCAGACAACCCATTTGATTTAGAAACATATAGAGTACAACTTTCAGAGTTAGACCCATTAGCAAAAAACTCAAAACCTACTACAAAAAAAATAACAGATATTATCAAAACTACTAAATTAGGTAAGTTAACAGATAACACAGCAGAAACTATAATAGCAGCAGTTAAAGCAGTTAATTCAACAGCAGCAGAAGCAACATTAGCAGCGGCAAGCATTTCTACAACACAAGCAGTTATTACAGGAGTAGGTTACGACGGAAGCATAACAGTTTCATTCACATTATAATAAAAAATAAAAAAGAACCTTTTAAAGGTTTTTTTTTGTGCTAAAATATATCTATGAACCCAGCATTGATAGCAAAGATAGCACAGATACTTTTAGGTGACGAAGCAGAAGCATTAATCGCAAAAATAGCAGACACCAAGATTGTTAAAGCATTTAGAAAAGCAAAAGCAATCAGTAATGCGCTAGATTTAGAAAAGCATTTAAATAAGATTGGTGGGCAATTAGTAAATGCCGTTTTAAAACTACCTAAAAATACAATAGATAATTTTATAGACAAACAGATTAAAAAAAGTAGAACAGCAAAAATAAACAAGCAAGAAGAAGCAAAAATAATAAATGACTTTACTAAAAAACTAAGAGGAGAGAAAAACAACTTAAAGAAAACTACAAACCAAGCGTGAAATGATTATTTAAAAGATAATTCTATACATAAACTTTCGTCGTCGTGAATAAAATATGGTAGATTTGACGGAAACAAAAATGGTTTTGGTGTTTTAACTATTTGAATATTCCCAGAAGATAATACCAACCCTAAATGATACGGACCTTACACCTACCCAGGAGTGAACATAGACATATGATTAAAAATGCGCTACAAACAAGGGAAACACGGGACAGGAGCAGGTAGTGCCTTTTGAAAATATTTTTTGAAGGGGTGATTTGTTTCTAATTTAAGAAAAACAGCATACGATTATCTCAACAAAAATGGTGAGATAGGCAAAGACGATAGATTAGATAAAATGATAAATGATATGACCAAAGTAAATAAAACTTATTGGTCTCCTAGAAATTATAAAAACAGATTAGAAAACTTTAAAGAACATAAATCACAACACGATAACCCACATTTTAAAAAGTTTGCTAAAACTAGAACTAATATAATGAAGCAACAAGCGTTTAAACCTTTTAATGAGAAAAACGCAATCTTTAATAAACAAAGAGATATTTTAAAAGAGACCAGGGCAGAGATTAGAGATTTAGCAGATAATATCAGAAAGAATGTTAACTCAAAAAGAATGGTTAATGATTTATTTAAAACAGTACACGCCACAAAAGTAGGTTTTGCTAAAACTATGGCAGGAAAAAACCCATTTGTGGAAAAACAACGTAGTATAGCAAAATCAGTATTTAATAAAAAGATAAAAAAAAGGTAATTAGTTTACCTTTTTTATTTAATGTTTTTTATATTTCTCTATCAAAAGTTTATTTGCGATTTGCTCCTCTAATGTAGCACTTAAAGTTTTAGCAAAAGCATTTGTAAACTCCTCATTTGCTCCCGATAACTCATTATTTAGCAATGACACAAAATCGTTTATTTCGTCGTAATGTTTTTTACAAACGTTATTTTTATATTGTTTGTTAGGGCAATTATTTCCAGAAATAACAACCTCACATTTATTTTTTATCATTTCTTAACCTCCAATAATCAACTAATTTTTTTAATGTGCGCGTGTGTCTTACGCAAAACTTATCATATATGCTATCACAATATTTTCCGCAACCCTCACTAGCACAAAACTTTTTATTAATCGGTCTCATTTTTATATTCCTTTATTTTTGAAAAACCGTAATTATTTCATAAGACATTATATCACACCTCATTATGTCCCTCGCGGAAATAATAACAATCTTTTTGAGTAAAATAAGTTATAAAGTCTTTTATAAAACTATCATATTGCGACGGTTTTAATAAAAGCACACCAGTACCGTATTCTTTTAATTTTCTAAAAAAGTTTAATTGGTTATCGGAAAGTTTCCCACTTTCTTTTTTTAATTCGATAAGTATAGTTTTTCCAAAAGGTAGCATAATTAATAAGTCCGGTCAATATGACGCTCCCATATATGCTTTTAATTGCCCGTTTTTTTGAGGGAGATATCTTAAACCTTGCTGTAACTTCACATAGAATAAATTATATTTTTTTAAAAATCTAATTAACTTATCTTGTAATTGCTTTTCTGTCATTTTATCAAAATCTATTTTTTTCATATACTTATTATAACACAAAATAAAAAAAAAGACTTTTTAGTCTATTTTGTTTAAAATATCATAATAAATATTATCTTTACGATGTAAATCTAAAACATTATAAGTTTTTAAAAATCTTTTTTGTTCTTTTGTTTTTTTATTAATCATAACTAGATTAATTTTTATATAATCATAGTCCCCACAAAACGTATATGTTTTAGTAGTTTTGAAAAACTTAGATTTTTCTAAATCAATATGTCAATCGTTAAGTTTAATATATAAAAGATTATATAATTCCAATAAATCTTTGTCCTTTAAAATATCGATTTCTTCATTTGTAGTTTTTATTATTGACTTCTCATAGTCTCTTTTTGAATACATTTTTCCCCCTTTTTATGTTTCACGTGAAACATTTCTTTCTTCGGTTAAGTAATTTAACTACTTAACTACCTATATTATATATGGAGAATGTATACATTGTCAATAGGAAAAAGCAAAAAAAGTTAAAAATATTTAAAAATATCTCTAACTAATTCTGCTGGAATACTACTTCTTTTTTGCTTGTTAGTAAACTGTTTATCTCATTTTAAAAACTTTTTATCTTTTGTATCTGTTTTTAAGTCCATTTTAATATTGCTTAAAAATATTGTCGGTTTTTTTACTGGGTGATTATAAGCACCATAAACCGCTAGATTATGATAATTAGTAGTATCATTTATATATCTTCACATTAAAGATAATCTGGGGTTTTCTATATATCAAAAATTAGGTTTATAATGTTCTATAATCTTTAATGTGTTATCTACCAAAATCTTTGATAGAATGGCAAAATCTTTTTTCGTTAGACCAATTATAGGAGAGTTTTCGTATTTATAAGCACTTTGGACGTACGTCTCTCTCTCTCTCTCTCTCAAATCGTCGTAATGTAAATAAGCATTCATTCCTTTTTCTATGCCGCTTGCCTTTGAAAATGCTATACACGGCGGACTAGCGACAATAATATCTGGTTTAGGAAAGTTATTAAAAAACTTAATTAAGTCTTTAAAATCTGCCGACAAATCTATATATTCTACTGTTTCTTTTTTATTTATACCAAAAGAGATAACATTGTATCTCTCTTCGTCTAAACTGTTTTTAACTGATTGCTCTCCGTCGTCGAAAAGTGCCCACACGTTTAATCGCATATAACTTCTCATTCTGCTTCTACGCAATCTTCACACATAAAATATTTTTCATTGTCTATTGCTTGATAAGTGATTGTTGTTGCTTCTCTACAAATAACACAATCGTGTAGTTTATTACATATACACACATAAAAAATATCACTGTATCATTCGTCAAATGTTCTATACATTTTTTACCTCTAAATAATTAACTCTTATTCACTTTGCTTGTTCTGGTGTTAAATTATTTATGTGTTCTGCTGCGTCTTCTACATTTAAATATTGAGAGATTTCCATTCTGATTTTATCGTCTTTTAAAATATGTGTTAACTCTTCTCTAAAATTACGTTTCACCACTACCTTAGGAGTAGCATTCTGTTTTGATAATTCACCTGCTACTACATTTTGTTTATCGTGGTCTGGGTCTAGACTTTCGTCGGGAATTAAGAATAATAAGTTAAATATATATTTTAGAGCATATGTTATAGCACTTCCGTTTGCTTTTGAAATATCTGTGTTTATTCCTAAAACTGGGAATGTTATAGTTCTACTTTCTGAATTATCACCATAAATAAACTCTGCTATATATTCGATTTGTTTCATATTTCCGATATTTGTAATTGTATAATCTGATTTCATTCCATTAAATAAAACATACATTTCATATTTGCGCATTGCTTCCATTACTGCCTTTTTAATATCTGTAAAGGTTTTGTAGTTATAACCACCGCCCATTGTGTTTTTACCTGATTTTTTAACTTCCATTGCTTCAAATTGGACACGTGATATCTTTTGTGCTAATGTTAAATCTTTTTCCATTTCTTTACCTCTTTCTTCTGGTTAAGGTGCTTTATTGCTTTCCTTAACTATATTTATTATATATTTTTATGTATACTTTGTCATAAAAAAAAAGTATTTTTATATACTTTTTTGTAATAATTTATATTCTTGTACTACTTCATAGTGGACTTGTTTAATCGCTTCATAAAGCATTTCTTCGTTATAAACTTCTTTAAACCAATCTTTTTCCACTGGCAAAATCTGTACTTCTTTGTTTTTATTCGCATTCACTCAAACAATATAAAGATTAACTTCATAAGATTTTCCGTCGGTTATTTCTAAAATGTTTCCTTTAAGTAAATACCAATATAATAGTAATTGCTTGCTTCATTTTTTCATTTCTTTACGAGACGACGTTTTATAATCGACAATATTTATAATTAGTTTGTCTCCTTTTTCTTGAATAAACGTTAAATCTAATGTTCCTGTAAAAAGTGTCGGACAATAAGCGTGTTGTTCTGTAAAACATATATAACTTTGTTCTGTTCTAAACTCTTTAAAACTTTTAACTATATCTCAATGATTTTGGATCCATTCTCGCATTAGCAAAATGTTTGCTGTGTGCGTTAAAACTTTGTTCTCACAAACGCAATATGATAGTTCTGCTTCGTCAAAACCATAATTTACATAATTCTCCATTGCTTTATGAAAGCAATTACCTCGCTCTTGTGCTTTTTTTAAAATCATTTTATCTATTGAATTATAATCTACGACGTCTGATTTTCTCCAATTATCGTAATATTTGTCTATTCTGTCTAATATAGATGATACGCTAGGCAATGCCTCAAAATAATACTGGTGTGTTTTATCGTCTACTCTTAAATGATTAAAATTACATTTTGTTAGTTTTCTCATATGCCGCACTCACAAAACATTTCTGGTTTTTGGCAATTAGAGCATTCTAACTCTACCTCTTCTCCGCCGGCTGTCGAGTTTGAATTATTTTCTTTTGGTTTAGGCGCACTCCCGCAAAAGTCTACTTTATCACCTATGACTTTTAAAACACTTTTTTTAACTCCGTCTTTTTCATAACTAGACAAAAATAGGTGCCCTTGTACTAAAATACCTTGTCCTTTCGAAAAAAACTTATCTATTAAATCTGCTTGTTTTCCGAAAAGTTGGACATTTATAAAGTTTGTTATGTTTTCTTTTTTATATCATAAGTTAGTTGCGATTGAGATATCTAACACGCTTAACTCACCGCTAGTAGCATTAATCTTTCTTAATTCGCCTTTATAAGCAATATTCCCTTTTAATATAACTATATTCATTTTATATTTCTCCTTCTTCTTCTTTAAAAATAATATTAACTGCTTCTTTTAAAACTTCTCCATAACTATTAACATTTAAAACTGTTTTTAGTCTATCTACTTGTGCTCTAAAAGTTAAAAACTCCTCGTAATTTTGGAATTCCATTCTAACTGGTTTTGTCATTATATTTTCCTCCTTCAAAATTAGTATATATCATTTTGTATACTTTGTCATAAAAAAAAGGAGAATTAACTCCTTTTATTTTTTCTTCGTTTGTATTTTATGTAATCGCGTTTCTCTTCTTTTAGACACTGTTTTATCTCTTTTTCAAATGATTTTAAATAAAGTCTTATTAAATAGTCAATGTCGCTTTTTTCTACTTCGCCTAAATATCAATTATCGCAATATTCTTTCATTGAATTATAGTCCACTTGTTCCGCAAAACTCAATTCTTCAAATGCTTTTTCTAATTTCTTGAGATTGTAATCTGGTTCCATTAATGCTTCTAAAAATAAGTTATAGGCGTTGTTTTTTGCTATTTCTGATATCATTTTTTCTAAGTCTTTAAATGTTTTAATGTATTCTCTATTCATTTTTTTTTCTCCTTCGTGTTAAGTACCTTAACTACTTAACTATATTTAGTATATATTTTTATGTATACTTTGTCATAAAAAAAAGGAGAATTAACTCCTTTTATATTTTATTTATGGTCTTTGTACAAAATGTCAATTAACTGGTTGTATGTTTTTTATTGTTCCTAATAATCTTTTTATTTCTTTTTCGTATGCCTCTTTGTAAACTTCTGTTAAGTAGTTAATATCGCTTTTTTCTACTTTTCCTAAATATCAACTATGGCAAAAGTCTTTAATGTATTCATAATCTAACGCTTCTATTAAATCTGCGTTTTCTAATAAGTTTGTTAATTGTTCGCTTTCTCCGTCTGCTTCTTTAACGTCTCATTTTGCTTGATTTTTACCGCTTTTTATTAATTCTGCTTCTAATTCTTTAAATGTTTTAATGTATTGTATCATATTTTTTTTCCTCTTCACTTTCTTTTTCTTCTGGTTAAAGGTGCTTTACTGCTTCCTTTAACTATTTATATTGTATATTATAATGTATACAATGTCAATAAAAAAAGTATATTTTTTTAATTTTTTTTAAATATTTTTTATATAAAAATAATCTGCTGTTCTGGAGTTTTATAATAGCAAATAAAAAAGTCCTTTCGGACTATTTTTTTAAAAACTTCAATCGTAATAATATTCTGGTTCGCCTTCTATGAAATCAATGCCTCTATCTCGTCTATATTTTCTTTTACTATCACTTCACCCGTTTATATATTTGTTCCAAACTAGACTATAAGTTTTTCCTGTTCTTTTGTTTAAAACTTCCCAATCGTTAGTTCCAAAAGTGCTGCCTGGTTTTGCTACGTGGTCTAATTCATAAGCAATAGCGCTTTTTCCTTCTTCGATTACTTTAACTTCTACTGGTTTTCTGTCTGAGTAGAAATATAATGTTCCTTTTAATAATTTTTCCATTTCTCTTACCTCGTTTCTTCTGGTTAAGCAATTAACTTACTTAACTATTATTATTATATATACTTATGTATACTTTGTCAATAAAAAAAAAGACTTTTTAGTCTTTATTTTCTGTAATTATTTTTTTATAAGCGTTTATTGCTTCTTTAACTAATGTGCTGATTTTAACTCCGTCTAAATGTACCGCTCAAGTTTTTATATAACCGTAATTCTCTGCCATATCTATTCCGCCGATTTCTAAATGGTTTGCTAGAATGATTGCTAGCGCCTGTGTTTTTATTTCTTTTTTTGCTCGCATAAACAAATCATTTTTTCTATCGTGATGGTCTTTATCAATCATTTTTCTATAAAAGTACATATGACTAAACTCGTGCAATAATGTCATTCTGTATGCTTCTGGTGCTAAGTTTTTGCTGATATTGATTTCTGACTGGTCTGTATAACCGCTTTCTTCTCCGTCGGCATATTTATCTGTTATTTGAAAATCATAACCCATTCATTTTCTTAGCAATGCTATTAGTTCCTCGTCATTTTCTCACCCACGAGCATTTTCGTAAACCTCTTCTAATGGTGCGTCTGTTTGTTTAATGTCGAATAATGGCATTCCTTTAAATAAAACTTTTTGTTCTGCGCAATCTTTCGGACAATCTTTAACGTTTTTGTGTAATTTACAAAATGGCACTGGTGATAAGATATTAATTGCTTTTGCTCCTTTGTTGATTTTTTTGTTTTCTGACGCTCACCCGTAAAATGTTCTTAATTTTTGAGCATTTTTATATTGGTTGAATATTAACATTATATTTCTAGCACTATATTTTGTTAATATGTTAACGTCTGTTTTTGCTACTCCTTCTAAATAATTATTTCACCCCTTAGCATTTTTAAGGTTCTCTTCTAATTTATCTAACATTTCTTTTTCTAATTCTAAAACTTTACTCATATATATACCTCTCTTTTTTTCTTCGCGTTAATTAACTTAATTAACTATCTATATTATATATGCCTATGTATACAATGTCAATAGAAAAAAGTAAAAAAAGTAAAATATTTTTTATTTTTTTTTATTATTTTTTTCACATATTATTTTAAATAGAATGCTATAATTAAATTATTCAAGGAACCCGTCCTCCGTTATAAAAACGTAATCTTACGGGCGCACCACAAAATTATTTGCGAGCAGTGGTGTAGTTAGCGCTTTTGGTGTTTTTTGGAGAAATGGTAAAACTTAATTGTTTTCTCTCCAAACAAAGTTTAAGCGCAATATAAGTGTGAGATTTTACACCAATCAAAATAAAAAAGAGCAAGGTTGGAGACCCAATAAACACCCCACACTAATAAGTGTGTTTCTATGGACGGGGAGAGGAGTAATAGTGTTTAGTCGTTATATAAGGAGAATATTATATAATAACTAGATATCTTATAATAACTATTTAATATTAGACAGTTTTTATAATCTATCTACAATAAAACTAAACTCAAATGTTATAAAGTTCCCTATATGCCCCATAAATAGGGCGTTTTGCCAGTCTTAGTAGAAACGCTCAAAATGCGATTATTGATAAAAAAGGTAGGCAATCTATTAACTATGTATACACTTTTGCTATTCTAGACAAGGTTTTAAACAAACAAAAAAGTCAATAAAATAGGGGAAAACATTGTATTTAGTGGTGTTTGTGTTATAATTTTATGGAATTAGAGGTGAAATATGAGTAATTTAAGAGAGTTAAAAAGTAAGGTAAGAAGTGAAGTTAAAAAGGTGTTAAATATAGATTTAAATCTATTTAGAGACGAGATAGACCAGTTTAGCGTTTGGAGAAGATATGGTAAAGGTAAACAAGATTTCTACATTAACTCAAAAATAGATACATTTAAGAAAAAGTTATTTGAAGCACATACGTTTTTACTAGAACAAGACATAGTTATAACACCCACCACAATAATGTTTCTAATGAAGTTACCCAAAGATTGAGAAGCAAAATTAAATGCTAACAAAACTAAAAACTACAAATTAAAGATAGAGTTATTAAAGTTTTATTTCGGTTATATTGAATGTAAATGGGAAGACCGTCTCTCTAAATATAAAGAAGGTGAGATTATGTTATATAACAAGTTTTTCAATCATAAAGACGAAGTCAAACAGAATGCTATTAATATTACATTTTCAGAAAATAAACGCAGAGACAGCCGAATTGACATATTAGACGACACAATAGACTTAAAGGCATTAAACTAATGGAAATAATAGAAACATACAAATATTTAGAGAACATTGCTAAATATCTCGTGACAGAAGATAGAAGCATTATATTTGACGTTTATAATTTATCAGGTGCTAGGTTATCAGGAAAGACAACTAGTATCACCATAGCATTAGCAAAGACCGTAGCAGTAGCAATAGCGTTAAACAAGAAAGTCGCTATCTATGCGTGTAGGAAGTTAACTAAGTCAGTCCCAGATTTAGCAGAAGAGTTAAGGACAGCATTAGACGATTTAGGTCTAGCGTTTGGTTTTACAGGTAAGAGTGTTAAGTCATCTTTCTTTTCATTTCAGTTTGAGGGCGGTAGTTTTATTCAAGTAGTCGGTATCACTAAATCTAATAACACAGTCAATCTTAAAGGTTTAGCAAAGTGTTATGATTACGACTTATGTATAGATTGAGTGGAAGAAGCAAACGAGTGTGTTAAGAAAGATTTTCAAGATTTAAGGTTTTCGATTAGGGGAGCAAAGAAAAGAATAAGCATAACGTCGTGTAACCCAGATTTAGAATTCCAAGACCATATAAGATATTTAAATGAGAATGTGCCATTTGATATAAATAAACTAAAAGCGTTTGGAGAGCAGTTAACCGTTTGAAGCAATAAGACAGAAAGAATAATGAGAGACGGTGTTTATTATAACCCGATAAAACAAAACATATTAAATCATTATACAACGTTTAAAGTGAACCCTTATCTTTCAGACGACGAGATAATGTTACTAGAACAGTTAAAAGTAACAGACCCTCAAAAAGCGATATCGTGGTATTATGGAGCACCAGGAAGTTTGGCAGGTAGTGTGTTTGGTGATTATCTTTATAAAGTTAGAAAGTATATAGATTTTGTGCCTAGATATTATACAGCAGGTTTAGATTTGGGAGACAGTGAAGCAATAGACGCTCACCCTACCACGTGCCAATTAGTAGGAATAGATAACAGTTATACTAGATTACAGGTATTAGAAGAGTACTATCACGACAATACTATAAACCAAAAGCAACCTATAAATGTTATAGACGAGAACTTAGTCAAAACAGCAAAACAATGATTAATTAAATATAATATGAAGTATTTAGATATTCAGACAGATACAGGTGCGGGGGGACGTGCTAGAATGAGCAACCTTAACCGAATAGCAGAAGAGTTAAAAGTCAATGTGAGATTTGTCCCAGTAGATAAAGAAGTGTGGTTAGTTAAAGACCGTGTAGAGGCAGTCCAGTTATTAATGATATCTCAGCAATTAGGAATAGATAGAGAACAGACACCTAACTTATTTAGACAAATGTCATTAATGGTGTACGAAGATACAACCACAACAAAGAACAAAGACGTTAAGATTGTTAAGTTAAACGACGATTGTTTCGACGCTATGACATATGCTATTTTCCCTACAATCAGACAAGTTTTAGAGACAACACCATTGTCAAAAAGGAGATAATGAAATGGAAGTATATTACGATTTAGACTACAAGCAAATTATAGATTATAAGAAAGTTTATAAAATAAACGATAAAACATATATGTTTGTTTTTAAAGATAATAGTAAATATTTATTTACTTTGATAAACAAAAATGCTAATATTTACCATATGAGAATATATAATGCTTTATTAGACGCAAAGGAGTAGATAAATGATTAAGATTACAAAGAACATAATAAATGACGTAATGAACAGAGATTATGGAGGTTTCTATAATTGATTGTTTGGAACACCATTATATAAAAATCTAGCGCTAGAAGTTTTTAGAAACAAGGTGTTACCTTTAACGTTAGGAAATGAAATAATTTTTGATAGTGACAACAAAGACGTTTTAAACTTTCTAAATGAATGAAGTATTAAAACCAAGTTATATGAAAAGTGCCAGTTAATATTAGGTAACTTATTTTGGTATGGTAAGTCTATTGCCTTTTTAATGAAAGACAGTGGTGGTTTTACAGACCTATATGTAGCAGACTATAACATTATGTCTAGTGTCGCAAAAGTCAATGAGAATGAGAAGTTAGCAGTTATATATACTAATTTAAATAAATCAGACACAAGCAGTCTTACAAAGATAACCATAAAAGAGAATATTGTAAAAGTCGAATTAATGGGAGAGAAAGAAGTTAGGGCACAAGACGGTAGTATGAGAACAGAACTAGTACCAGTCTCTAAACCAATAGCAGAAGAGTTAAACACTCCTTATTTTCCGGTTAAAGAGTTTATAAATGAGTATCTACCTTTTAATGGTCTAAACAACAACTCATATTTTAGTGGTTTGCCTATGTATTGAAGTAGTAGACTTTTATTATTAGACGCTAATCATATATTAGAGAAAAAATATAGAGAAAGAACAAAAAACCAGACTAAGATTATGGGAAGTCTAGACCCTAAAATAATAAGAGACATACAAGACGGGACAATGTCCATAGAACAACTAGAAGACGACTTATTGCTATTTTCTAACCAGTCAAGTTATACAACCGGTGGAGGAAATGGTATTACAACCATTCAAGGTACACCAGCGCTAGACCAATACAACCAAGACTTTATTTTTACAAGTCAGGCGTTTTATGAGGGATGTGGTTATAACTATTCTAATTTTGAGGGAGAGACATATACTAATAAAACTCAATCAATAATGAATAACGACCTAGATACAACAACTAGCGGTTTAAGACAAAAAACTTTAAAAGACGGTTTAAGTCAATTAATTAATTGTGTTTTAGCAGAAAACGGTTTAGAAAATGAAAAAGAAGGAAGACCAGTTTACTCAATTAAGTTTGGTAGAAAGTCAGTCGTAGAAAAGATTTCACAATTAGAATATGCCGAAGCAAAACTTAATATGGGACTAGTAAGTAGAACAAGATTGCTAATGGAATTAGAAGACATTCCGAAATCAATCGCAGAAGAGATAATAACAGAAGCAGACCAAGATAACATAACAAGACAAGCAATAGAGAATGCGTTTAATGAAGACGAAAGCGACAATGACAATGACAATGATAGTGGCAATGGTGAAGAGAAAGAGGTAATCTAATATGGACTTTAATAATAAGTTTAGTGCTAATTGATATAAAAACATATTATCAGACCAAGATATCAATAATAAAAAGCAACATATCAGAAATAATTTAAATACTTTTATATTCCCCTTTTCTTTAAAAACAGGTTTTATAAATCAAACAGAAACAGGTTATAAACCGTCTAATGCTACACCGTCAAATTACACACAGTTTACAAAAGCGCTTACAGGGCAAGAAGGTTTAATTGCTCAGTGAGATAATGCGATACATATTTCAAGTTTAATAGTGCCTAACATTTTTAATTGAGATACAATAAATCAGACTAAAAAAAGCAATGACAGAATTAAAATTAATTCTATTTATGCCAGATACAAACAATATATTAAAGATAATAAGTTAGTTAATAATTTAGATACTTTTTTAGATTGGGCAGGTAAGTTTTGTTTTGAACAACAGACTACTATTATAAATGTGGAAGAGAAATATTTTAAGTTTATAAACACAACCGAATTAGATACTCATAAAGAGATAAAGAATTATTTTGTTTTAATAGACAGTGTAGTCGACGATAAAGGTTTTTTTCATTATGAAGACACATTCGATAACTTAATAGACAGCGATAGAACTCAATCAGTAGAACACTTTTTAAAAAAACACGAAATAGATAATAGAAGAAGTAGTAAAGCAAACACAAGTTTAGATTACTTTTTAACTAAATGATATGATAAAGAGAACGCAAGTTTCTTTAAAGGTTATTTAGACGTTTCGGAACAAGAGAGCGATTTTACAGATATACCAGGTGCTAGTTTTATGGGAGACCAGCAACAATGAGAAAGTGTAAGACGCTTTTCTATTTTAACAACAGAAGAAGTTAATAAAGATTTATTATTTAAACTATTTATGATACCTCAGCATTCTAATATTGGGGAAAAATATGGAGACGACGATTTAGAATTATTCTATATTAATAACTCAACCTCTTATTATGACAACAAAGGTAGACAAGCATATTCATTAATTCAGTTTGCCAGTGTAAATGATAGTTTAGCAACCACAGGACAGACAATAAACTCAAAAGTAATGTTTGGAGCGCCAGGTGAAGGTTATGCCGTGCCTAAACTTATTTATGATAAAAGAACCGGTAAACCTATTGATTTTGAGATAAACGATAAATATACAAGAGATATAGGTGTGAACACTATTCAGATTGAGAATTATGGTGTGGCAGGTATTATGGCACCAGTTATTTTTGGGCGTCCTATTGAAAACCCAGGAGAGGTAAACGAGAAAATATACCCGTCAAGGCAATTATTCTTATCAGACTTAAAATATAATGTCCCAGACCCATTGTCAAAACAGACAAACCCGGAAAGTGTTTTTTACTATGGAACATTTACACCAGAGATATTATCTAGTTATTCAGATTGAAAAGAAAAGAGAAGAGCAGAATATACAGATAGCATTGTCAAAAAGTTTGACGGGTGATTAGACGCTAGTTATCAGAGCATAGTCAACTCGAACTCCGAAGGAAATAGTGTAAAAGATTGAGAAGTAAGTTTAACAAACATTTCTAAGTTTGACGGTAGAGCGTGTAGTGATATAGCAGTAGCAAACGATAACAGAGCAATAGTTAATTACCAAGAAGCGACAGAGTTTAATTTAGCAGTTAAAGGGAAATTAAAACCAGCAGATTTATTAAATCACGGAGCAGTTTTATATAAACCATTAACTACATTGCCAATAAGCACAGTCCAAACTACACCGTGAAGTTTAGGAGACATTCCGCTAATCGGTAGTTTCTTATCTAAAATTACATTAGGTATTCCTATCGGGTGAAGATATGTTTCGAATAAAGGGACAGGAAACTTTCCACCGTTTTCTTATATAAATATGTTTTTATCAGCACCAATGTTTAAATGATACACACTATCATTTTGGAATGTAGAGGACGAGAAGAACGCAAAAGGTAGAATACCATTTGACCCATTCAAACACTCTACTAATGACAGCGTAGGTGGTTTAATTGATAATTCTAGTCAATCAACCGTTTTGTGTGGGAATATAACAGATAAGATAAAAACTAATTATTGAGATTTTGACAAAAATGCTAAAAGTAGTGAACAGATTGTAGTTTCAACAGTTTACTTAGGAAGTAAGTTAAATTATGATAAGAAGCAAGAGAATAAACAACCTTATTGAAATGTAGACACAATAGCAGTAGATAAAAGAACTAAAACAGATTATATAGATTATGAAACTAAAAATGAGACTAGATATATAATTGACGCTATTGGAGAGTTTGCCGTAGGTAAATGTCCAGTTAAACTTACTACATTTTTAGCAGACCCAGATATATCAAACCCATATGCTAATATTAATTGGCAAGCAACTTTAAAATCAAAAGCAATGTACACAGACAATATTAGAGATATACAGACAGTTTATAAAACAAGTTATATTGACGAGTTTATAGACAGTGATATTGTAGCGACATTCCCACCATTGCCAAACCCACCATTCCCTAAGTTTGACATTCCAGACAAGGTTATAAATATTAATTACTATAACCCTAATTATGACGTCGGGACAGAAGGGAAAGTATGACTTTATAAACACAGTAACAAGCACTATTGAGGAATAGACCAAACAGTAGCGAAAAATGGTTTTATCGTTAATTGAAATCACGATACGGTACTAACTTATAAAGACGACGGCACTTTAAAACACGGTTATTATGAAACAGTAAATACTTACCCAATAAACAATGAGTTAATATTTGATTTTTCCTCATTAGGTTATCACAGTTTAGAAGAAGTGTTTTTATATTATTCTAGTATAGATATAGATTTAAAATTTGAAATTAAAGGTTATTCATTTCAACAAAGCGGCAGCGATTGAGACGCAGGTTATAAACACTTAAATAATTTTAGTACAGAAAATTTAAATATAAAAACTAGTTTATTTTCAGGAGAAAATTATTCTATTATTGATAAAGGAACTTATTATATTGAGGTATTCGCAGGTCATATAGAAAAAAGTGTCGATTGGAGTTTTGTTATAGAAGGTGCGAAAATTAAGTTTAATTACGCAATGACGGAACAAGGAGTAGTAAGAACAGACGTATATGGCGCAGTAACCTCTTATGACATTGGTATTAAACAACTAGGTACTTTTACAGGTACAATAAAACTAAATGGTGTTAAAAAATAACACTTTTTTTTTATATATATTATAATATTGTCAAGGAGAAATTATATTATGTGAAAATTATACGCAGGCAAAGAGCACGGTCAAATATGACTACATAACGAATTAAGAAAACATTTTAAAAACTATTCTACTTATTTCGACGAAATAGAAGATAATGGAATTAAATATTTAGTTATTTCAATATTTAAAAGCAGCAAAGTAAGTTTAGATTTTAAAATACCAACTTACAAAATCGACGATATAGAAAAAATATTTAATTGTGAAGTTTATGTTAAAGCAATAAAAGATATTTTCGACACAATGGAGGACTAGTTTTTATGGCAAGAACATTCAAAGATAGAAGCAAAAGAAGAAAAGAAAAAGGGTGTTTACATTGCCTAGGTAGTTTAAGTAGAACGATAGAAAAAGAAAAACAAGAATATATTTTAAATG
>WOGN01000916.1:0-21417 GCA_015342105.1 Leptinotarsa texana | reverse complement strand
TAAGATTTGCCTACGCCCATGGACGACAACGAAATTCAGGCAAATTTTATGACACTTCATGATTTATTACTCTACACTCTTTTGAAATAGACTATAAGTATGTTAGTTTCTCGCAAGCTCCCCGACTAAATTCCTAGAAAATGATTTACGGAACACAATTATAGGTTATAATGTGAGCATCTTAGGACGTCATTAAATTTCTGCATATAATCGCTTGGCCACGTAAGAAAACTGTGATGACGTCAAAGAATTTCGCACACCCCCGATTCAAAAGCCAATGTTACCTTTGTCCCACTAGCAGGTATTATATTTCTTGTAAAAGAGTGGTAGTTGAAGACAAAATTCCCACTAAATAAGATCGCACTTCATCGAAATAAAAAATCATAGCTGTGTTTGAAAAGCAAAGAAAACATGGTTTATTTTTGTTTGTCTGTGAGTGGTATGAAAATATACTGAAAACTGTGTTAATAAATAGGGTAATAACCACATCTTTGATAATGTAGATTTTATTATCCTTTTGCACAAACAAACAAATCATTCCGTGGCTTTAACATAAACCATTCCGTTAGGAAAATATTTTGTGTGGTATTTTGTTCAGGTATAAACTTTCTTAAAGCTACCAAGTACCTGTCTTTAATTTTTTTGTTTAGATAACATTAGGATGAACATTTTTGCTACTCAAAATAGTCGAAGTAAGGTACAGGGTAGTGTTTTTTGGTCCTTCGGAACGGATCCACTATTGGAGTTCATAACTGGAAATGCAGTATATAATGAAAAAACATTGTGTTTGGGAGCGGTTTGCGAGAGAAGACTATTTCAAATGGCTAATAAAGTATTCAAAACATTAAGAATCTATTTTCAAGCAAAACGAACTTTCTTGAATGAACTTTCTGTAAATTGAAAATAGTGTTCTTTCAGGCTTAGCTTTCAATTATTCAACTGAAACTGTTAAAATGAAGGTTAAATATGTAACAAAAATGTATTGAACAAAGTGTTTCACAAAGTTCACAGTTCATGTTATATAATATATTCTGTATATTTCCATCTCATATAGAAATATATTTTTAACATACCTATTAAAGGGTGTCTAAAGACTTTTTCAATTCATTTTCTTGATTGGAAAATGATGGATTCAATGAACTTTAATCATATAAACTTCTGAAATAGAAAGGTTTTAGCTATTTTCTTCTCCATCTTTATACAAAAAAAGAAACTTAGAATCTTTCAAAGAAAGAAGGAAGGCAAAATTTCAAATTAATATCTTTGAAAAGAGCGGAATATTCCTACATTTTTTTGTATAGAGATTGAGAAGTAGAAAGCCAAAACTTTTCTTTCCTAAAAATATACCCCTTTCTATATAGAAACTCTTAGATCAACACACCTATAAAAAAATGTGTATCATAGTTCACTATTTTCATTCACAAGTTTGTTTTATTTTAATATTTCCAGCTAACATTACGTTTTTCATAATGTCCCATTTAGCAAGAGAGATATTGTGTAAAATGATTTTGCCAAACATAAGCACACATTATATTTTTTATTTCTACTACTGGAGTGTCTACTCTATGATTTTATGAATTTTAAGCTTTGGAACTACTAATTCACAACTTGGGTGTTATGTATCAATTTACAGAAAAAAATTATAATTATCTATCATTCATAGCTCCTCTAGTCGAGATTTGATGTGCAACCAAAGACATTGCAAAGTATTTAAACCATTGTATTTTTACCATGAACTAATTTTATAGTGAAAATAATACTGTGAAAATATACTGTATTAATGAATTTTCATAAAGTATCAGCCAATTCTATTCAATTAGCAAAGTAGTTTACTCACCTTGTTTTAAGGTTATCCATCTAATACATATATCAAGACAAAAAACCCAATCATTAATTAAGTATAGTTAATTTACTTTCTAAGAACTGCTTGTTGATTCATTCATGTGAAACAAGTAATCATGTAATTAGAAGACTCACCATTAGGTCCATATTTTGCTTGATTCTTTTTGACCTGATCCAGGGTAAGCCCTCGTTCTGGATCAGCGTCAAAGTATTTCAAAACTTCATCTACCGTTTTAATGTGACCGTCCTCCATGGTGCCCGAGTGTCACTTTCTGAAATGGAAACAATAATAAGAACAAAAATTTGGAACGTATTTTCATAAAAGAAACTTTTGTCTGCTTGTCAAAAAGTGACTTCGAATAACAAGAATTTTTGAGGATCGCTTGATTCATTGATAATTCAAAATCATAAACTGAACTAGTATTGTGAGCAAAAATGTGCAAAATTTATGTCGACCTACAAAGAAACACCTGAAAAATATGAGAAACCACTGCACTGACTATCGACGTAATAGAACGTTTCAAATTTGCACTCACCCTTTACTAGAGAAACGTGTAAAGATTACTGAAGGATTATAACCTAAAAAATTCGTGAATTGCACAGTCACAGCACGTCACTATGGGATTTTCCTAATACCCTATCTTCTCGCGAACTGTTAAGCCACGCAAAATATTCATTTTTACTGGACTGAGAACATAAGAAATTGGCAGATATCTACTACCCTGAACACAAATCGCTGTCCTGTTCTTTCTTTGCCCCGGACGATTCGTAGTTCCTGTCGAAACTTAGAAAACTAGCGCCACGTTATCTAAATATTTCCGTGTATGACTTGACATGCGCTCTTTGATATCGCTTCGTCAAACAAATTTGAAAATGAGTTCGAATTTAAATTACAAAGTAAAGTCGGGTTTGAAGGAAAAACGAAATCACAAACCTCAAACTATCTGTCTCGTTCAGGAACTAAATTCAGAAAATAGTTCCAGAGTAGTTCTGTACGCATGTGGCATGTGGACGTACCGCATTGGTGAGTCCGTCTACCGAGCTGTCACGTGACCGTGGCCGCGCAAACTTTTAAATAGCCCAGCGGTTACAATGATAATAATTATTAGAAATAAATCGGGATATTATTTTAGAATGCGTCATTAGTACAAAGTTGTTTTATTTTAGAACCGCCTCAAGGAATGGCCCGGTACTGGGCTGGCTGCCAACCGGCCAGCGACGATTTTAGCACACGTATTTCGTCTTCATAATTATTCTGGCAAGTCTGGCGAGCGGATAACCGCAAAATATATAACTGGTATCTTACGCACTTTTCCCGAAATCCGTGGTATTATGTAACAACTGGAAAAAAGTCCCTAGTCACGGACTGCAAAACACTTTCCCTACACAATACAAACAAATTAAAGCAACGTTTGTCTTACTCTTACGAATTCAGTCCAGTGGTACCTACATTTTTAGCACAAGAAATGATATTTTTATTAATCCTTGATAGATGTTTCACTTCACTTCACTTTCAAACTTACCGCTAATCACGAAGTGGTCCCACCGTGTATGCACTTGTTTTTCAGTTCGTGAAATCAAAGGTTACGAGCGACACGTACTTTTAGGCCCCCATGGAAAAACACATATGCAATGTTTCACTAAACTGAGGAGAACAAACGGGCACCGCTAACACAACGTTGGAGCTTTTATAAGTTCGGTAGCTACCTGTCGGGGACTCTGTCCATGGGCACGCTGCCAAACCGGGACTACAGAGCCTCCCCTATCGTACCGAAAATCACCGCTTTTTTTTCAATTACGGTGGTCGGCAGCAAAATAATGACTGAAGTAATGGGAGTTCACCTTATTAAGATGAATTCAAAGCTGCCTAATGGCACCAGAGATATATCTTGTTCCGAATATCTACATGGTATACTGCCGCTCTTGAACTAGCTACTGATGAAGCCTAATTCGTGAATTTTCAGATAAAAAAAAATAAAAATAAACTGGAGATGCGGGGGATCGAACCCCGGGCCTTTCACATGCAAAGCGAACGCTCTACCACTGAGCTACATCCCCTGGTATTATAAGTTGTCGACAAACTGTAAAAGAACCTTAATATACAATATTATATGTTGAAATTTAAATTCAGTCACATTATTTATACTTTTTAGTTGAATTAAATTGAACAATAGCGACCTGAATAAATACATTGACTATCATAATTCGTAGTAGTCGACTGAATTATCAATGCATCGTTTTAATGTGAAATTTTGGAGTATAAATTTACCTTCTGTCTTTTTAGTATAGATATATAATAAATGAGCTTGATTTGACACCATTTAACTATTAATTTTTGTCTATCTGGTGGTGGAAAATAAAATGCCACAGGAATCTGATTCTATACCTCTTACTGTGCGATGTACTGGATAAGTATTCCTTCTCTGTGTACCTCCTCATGAAAAAAGTGTGAAATAAATCAATAATTGGTTTTATTAATCAGGTGATGAATGAAAAAATACAAGAACAGGTGAATACCCAAAAAGCATATGAATTGGTAGATATCAATGTCTTCGACTCCCTTTTGTATCAACAAAGATTTCTTTGGTTCACGTCTAAACACAAAATATCTGTTACTCAGTTTCAAAAGTTGAAAATGAAGTAGGTATTCAATGGTCAAATCAGTAAAAAACGATAAAATTTCAAATCTCCATCAATACTTTTCTGAATTTTTGCCAACCAAAATTTTTATTGACTAAAATAATCAAAAACAGGATTTTCAACTTTTCACTGGTTGGCTACACTTTGATATCTATCTCATTTTCTTCTAACTTGGTGTGTATAAATGAATTGTTATTGCAAAAGTGTGAATGAGGAAATTACTTATCAATGAACGACTTCAAAAACCATTTTTGGGATAATATTCATTCAACGCAGTCACGCGAATTTACTTACTAAGATGATGGTGAAAATGATTATAATATTTATCTCGAACTTCAACTTTCGGTCTAAGTCATACTTGAGTTATAATGAAATGTAAGACAAGGAAAGATATTAGAAATAAGAAAAAAAACAGAAAAAACTATGGCTTCAAAATAACAATATTTGATCTAATATCTAATGAATGGAGGATCTGGATGATGATGTATACATTTTATAGCAGGTTGAAAAACGATTTTCTGTTCAGCAGAACTGTCTTCAGGAAATTCATGCAAAAGATTACCGACCATTTTGATATGTGACTCCCATATATTTATGTACATAAATAAATGATTTTGTACTCATCAGCTGACGCCTGACAGTCTTGACATTAGGTACGTTTTGTTCGCGTAATGATATTTTAGATAAATCATTCCCACCAAGTTATTCGATATCTACTCTATCAAATGGTGGTTCAATTTTGTTAAACTAGTGCAAATTTTATGTATATTTCAGTTGTGAATACATTGATTAAGGATAGAAATACACTTGATGTGTATCAGTTTTACCAAAAGAAAACGCCAAAAATATACAGAGCAAAGACAGTGTGAATCTTTTGGAGGTCAGAACTTTTAAAACGCGCACATATACTTCTTCTTCTATTTAATTTTTGTTTATGTTCAAATTTTGAGGTTAATTTTAACCTATCATCTTCCAAAACATATCTGTGCTCATTCCGACAATTTAAATATGTGTAGAACAGATATAAACATTATAAATTTCGAGGAAAAATTTCCCGAAATAAAAAAATCATTGGAAGATGCTAGGTTCATCAGTTTCGATTTAGAATTTAGTGCCTTGTATCCTCTGAAAGAGTATTCTCCCAGGTAAGTACCTGAGAACCAAATTGTTTTTTGCTGATCTAGATATTTCAGTATTTTTGACACCCCTTCGGAAAGGTACCACAAGTTACGAAAGATTATGGAACATGTCGTACCCATACAAATTGGAATTACAGCTTTCACCTGCGGTCTTGCTGAAAACTGCTTCCAGGGCAAAATTTACAATTTTTACCTCCTACCTCCATCATTTCCAACGATTCACAAAAATTTTCTGTTCGACCCTGGCGCTGTAAAATTTTTAGCATTCCATGGTTTCGATTTTAATCAGGTATGATTTTCAGAAAAAATAGCCCTTGATTTGCTCGAGATGTACAACCTAGTCTAGAAACTGCTGAAGTAGAAAAACACAAAGCTCACAGTCATTTCTTGAAGTTAGATATGAGTAAATTGAATTCAGAAGGAACATCCAAAGCTATGCAAGCTATTGTTCCTAAAACTCTGCTTTATTCCAAACGCGGACTTTTTATTCATAATTATTGGCATCAGTATCCCTTTTTTTAAGAGACTGAAGTGAAAAATTCTACAAGGAAGATGATGCATTGACTGTAGTCATATGGCAATCTATTAGAGAATCCCCCAAAATTGTTTTTCAGAACATGAGCAATGCAGTACAGCTGATCTAAAAAAATCATCCAAGATTCTGTTCTAGAGTCTGTATTATGTTCATTTTATTTCAGTAATATTATTCTTGCTATAAAAATCAAAATCATGTTGTATTCAGATGATGCATTCCATAATGCAACAAACACCTGCTATAAACCAAACATTGTCTGTTTGTTAATGTTGAGAATCACATCTTAAAAGGTAATACCTCGTGAAGCTTGTACAAGTTTTGACTTCTGGGGGTTTTTGTTCATAGGGGAGTAACAGAAACAGTAACAGAGTAACGGAAATCAGATTGTGACTTTATAACTTGGTATTCTCTGATAATTTTTTAAGGAATAAGTATTGACAAATACTAACTGGATGTTATTTACTAAAGAACTTTTGAACTCTATGGAACAAAACTCATGGCGACTCATTGGCAATGGTTGAAAGTCCTATTAGGTATGGCTTTTCCTAACTATTCCAATTCTATTTTATTGCCTTATGAAAAATGAAGGATTTAATTTTTTCGGGTGACAAAGGTTCTGGCTATCTACTTCTCCCATCTTTATTCAAAGAAAGGAAGGAAGCCATTAATTTTAAAAAATATACTTCATACATTTACTTTACATATTTTCTTAATTTGCTGGTGATATTTTGGAGTCAGAAACATTGGCAAACTTACTATGGCAGTTTTCTGACACGGCTCTACATACAAATGTTACCAATTTTTCATCAGTTTGTTTTTAGTTTGCATCCGTAGGTTTACCCTTCTTGAGCAGTTCTGAAGAAGAAACCCTCAGGAAAAAGTTGAAGCAGGGTACCATCACAGACGCTGTGGCTGAATCTAAAATGGAATTGAACTCGCTCTTCTTTGAAGTACGCAAAAAAGTGAGAGAATGGTACAAGATTGCAAAACACGGAGACAAACTTTCTCTGCCTGAGATATATCATAAATTTTGGAACAGTTATGAAATGCTTTATTTCATACATAAACGCTTCAGGTGCAAATTTTCGAAGGTGTGGACTTTTGTAGATGAGAAGAACAAAGATTTTGTTTTACAGAAACTCACTGTCGAAGATTGTGCAAAGCTGGAGGCAGCGCAAAACTTGGAAGAGGAACTTATCTCCAAGCTTTTAGGCTTCACACGAGTCTTTCGACTTTTAGTGTCTCTTAAGAAACCAATTGTGGGACATAATTGCTTCCAAGATTTATTTCTGATGGTCCACAGTTTCGATAGTCCACTGCCGTCCTCTTACAGTTGTTTTAAAAAACGTGTAAACCAACTTTTCCCCGTTATTTTTGATACCAAACATATCTCTCGTGCAATAAAATTAGAAGTTCCTCTTCGTAAGAGATGGCATGACAAAGGTTTGGACTTCCTTTACCGGTTTTTCAGCCAAGACGTGGGACGGTTTTTGGTGTACGATGCACCTAAATTAGAGCACGCGAACAACGGCTATGTTGAAAAGTACCATGAAGCTGGTTGGGACTCATACTGTACAGGGTATATTTTTTTGTGTATGGCATTTTGGAAGTTGAACAGAAACTACTCTGGGTTGAGACCGTTTGTGAGCCCCCATCTCATTCAGGCCCTCGAAGAATTTAAGAACAAAATAAATGTTATTAGATGTTCTGTTCATTGTGTAGTAAGTAAATCATAGTTTTGAATCCTATATTGATTCTGTTGTGTTTTCGGAATGTATCTATGGAAGATGAATTTAAACATCTTTGTAGGAAGGAACAAGAAAAACTCATACCTTTTCAGTTTTACAAATTCTAGGAAAAAAAATTGTTATAACAAAATGTTTCGTTGATATTTCAAATATTCACTTTCAAGATGATGAACTTTTGCATTCATTCAAACCAATTTTTCCCAGACACTTTTTCCCAAAAACATTGTTTTGGGAGGTTTTGACAGCTTAATTGGATAGAATCCTACTTAACAAATCACCCGAGTCATAGTAATAGATAGTATCAAATCAGACAGTAATATTACAGACATGGGGGCCCCAGGGATCTATAGTAGGGCCTATTCCGTATTTAATATTCCATAATGATATCAACAATACATGTATAACTCCTAATAAATTATTCTTACACTGATGGTAGTACACTATTATGTCATGAAAATTCAGAAGATCCAAGTAATTATGCATTAGAACAACAAAAACTTTTCAATTATGCTATATTTTGTAAAGAAAACAACATCAATTTTTCCTGCCAAACTCAAAAATGTTTAAAATCTAATATATGTGGTGAAATTTTCAAATATAATCAACCCTTTTCCTACATCACATACTTGCTTGGGAAATGCACTTGTGTGCAAAAATTGTCAGGGCAAATTATATAATATGTAATATCTTTCTCTGTTGAAATAAATAATTAAATAATTAATTAAATAATTAAATTCCCTAAAATCATGAGTTGTCGTAACTTCTACATATTGAAACAGTTTCCCATGAAATTGTTAATTTGACAAAGAAAAATCTTGAGATATTTTTTCATAGAAACTCTAATGACGAAAACCGTTATATTTATACTATTTTTACTATTGATACAACAAAACTTGGACTTTCAACAAAAATTTGCAGAAAGTTCTGCCAAATTTGGGCTCTATTTAATAGAGAACTATTCAACAGAGAAGTGGTCAATATGGGCTTACGAGTACAAATTGTTTTTCTTTATTCATTGAAGATTTCATAGAATCAATAGAGATTAGGTATAGCACATTAATTTTTCTTCAAATCTTACTGCCTTTCATGTTACAGAAACTTGACGGTGATGATCCTAAACCCATTAAACCTCCATTTTTGGTACTACAATCCAACATCAAGCGAAATTTAAGCATATATCAGGTAAGAGTTCCTGAAAAGAATATCGATTTTCAGAAATATTATTCCAGCATGGTCAAACAATTTGAGCAAGTGACATCTTCAGTAGTACAAAATTCTCTCTATAAAATTATATTTATATCTGTGAGGTTTCGTGAAAGAATGTTATGATTGTGAATGTTAAAATCACCAATAACTCATTTTCGGCACATTCGCTGTAAAGTGACAGATCTCTACATGATGGATACGCAAACAAAACCTTTATAGAAATTATGCTCAGTAAGAAACTGAATATTTTGAATTGAAAACGTTCATCTCTCCCAAAATCCCTACAATGTAGGATTTGATGACTGCCTCTCAGGGAACAGCTACTTTCCCGGCTAATACTACGATGAACATTCAATTATATCCAACAGACATTAATGCAGGTTACTCCACACAAATGGTTCTCATTCGTCTAACAGCAGTTTCACTGAAAATTATCAAGTCATGGTAGTAACCGGGAAAATATGTGCCTCCCCAGGCAGTGGAGGCACATAGGATGATTTGGAGTAGGGTGATCCAGTTCCACTTAAAGATCCATGTTATTCATGCGTCCGATCATGAGGTAGAGGTTGTGTCGAGCGACTTCCGCCGGCCCTAACCTCTGTTGGATATAGGAACTGAATGTTAGTTTACTATCTCGCTTCGTTTGTCCGCGGAATCTCCAGATGTACCTTCCTCCACTATGTCCTGACCCTTGTCAGAGTTGATACTAATCTTCCAGAGTTTGGCCCACTTATCTGGTCTATCCGCTTGTTGTAACAGGAATCCTGTAACTAAGGCGTGTTTGGTGGATCTCGCCAGTTGAACTATATAGCGAATGTCTGTATGTTTCGGCGCACTGGCCCCCCGGGCAGTGGAGGCACTTAGGATGATTTGGAGCAGGGTGATCCGGTTCCACTTAAAGATCCATGTTATTCCTGCGTCCTATCATGGGGTAGAGGTTGTGTCGAGCGGCTTCCGCCAGCCCTAACCTCTATTGGATATAGGACCTGGATGTTAGTTTCCTGTCGAGGATGACTTCCAGGTGTTTTGCTTCGTTTATCCACGTAATCTCCAGATGTACCTTTCTCCACTATGGCCTGACCCTTGTCAGAGTTGATACTAATCTTCCAGAGGTTGGCCCACTTATCTAGTCTATCCGCTTGCTGTTACAGATATCCTGTAACTAACGCGTGTTTGATGGATCTCGCCAGTGGAGCTGTGTCGTCCGCGTAGCGTTTGGGAATAGAACTGCGCCTTGTGGGACTCCTGATTCCAGAAGTCGCGTAGTGGAGAATTCATTCCCTACTCTGCCTCGGTCGGTCAGCTAGAAAAGAATCGCTCTGATGTGGTAACCGTTGCCCAGGTTGAAACCTTCAATCGCAGGACTTGATGTTCCGTACAGTGTTCTGACAGGAAACAGAACTGTTCATTCGGTAGGAGTCTTAGTTCGTCGGTCTGGTCATAAATGCATTGCTAGGCTCAGCTGTTCTTAAAGGACAAGTTTGAGTAAGGAAAGACGATAATATCTCCACTTACGAAGACGCCATCTATAGGATCAACAGAGAACTCAAGACTCGAATATTCAAAATGAACAAGGCTCCACAAGTCGGTCAGTTAATAAAAAACTTCGTTCTCGGTCTTTCACTGCCAGGCAACCGGTTGCAAAACAGGGGTGGAACGGCTTAGCTTGGCTTTCCAACTGACTGTTTTGGGGACCCTTGTTCATTTTTGATATCCGGGGATTTAGTTCTCCCATAGATGACGTCACTTGAATCGGGGAAGAATCGGAGAAAACACATTTTATATTTTGAACATTTTTGACTGAACCAACTGGAATTGTCTTTAGGCTATATTAGTTCTTAAAACGTATTCTACTCAGTAATAAAATAGCATATAATTTCTGAGTAAGATTTATGATTGTATATCTATTAGACAAGGAAATTGGAGATTTCTGATGATGAGGAGGAAATAAAACAGGGAAACGGCGAGAAACTTTTCCGATACGAATTTATTACACATCTGATAGTTATATAAGGAATCTGAACGATTTTAGAGGTCGCGCCGTTCAAAATTGTCACCGAATGCTTTTGGCGGGTTCCAAAAATTTCGTTTTCTAAAAATAGTTTGGCGAACGAAATCATCTCCGAGTTATATTTACTCTTTTGCACAGCACAATACATTTGCGAAGATATTTTGCAGTAATTTATAGCTGTTAAATCACGACACGGTGTTTTTGAAAAACATCAAGCATTTTTTCAAAGAGGGGTTATTGTACGAATGCCAGGTTCAAAAAATTGTTCTGCATTGACGAACTTTTTTCAAGATAGAGCAGGATAGAGCTTCTATTCTTCTAAACCAACATTATGCATTAGCGGGCAGTTCTTGAAAAAACTTCGGAGGTGCTTTGAAACACACTATACTTTTACAACGACCATTCATAACAGCCACTTACTCATGAAAAGAGATTTATTGCTCTGGAGAATTGAATTTTTTTTTTCGAAGGTAGAATTTGAACATCAAATGTAGAATTATTCCAACTAAAAACGTCTTCAACGGGAATGGGTACAGCGAAGCAGAGTTCGAACATTAATAAAATCTGGCTACCTGTTCTTAAAGAGAAACAGGATCCGTAGCAAATCAATTTAAGAAAAAGCACACTCCAAGTAAATATGATGAGGAGACCCAACTTAACATTTGTTTAAAAATTATTGAACACGGGCAAACGAGCAAAACCGACATTATAAAAATGGTCTAATTGAGAGAAACCAAGCCAGGCTCACTAATACTAATATGAATCAATCATAGTTAATGCGTTTGGAACAACGGGAACAACAACTCGAGCACAAGCTTGGGCACTGCGACCGTTACCACATCGTCTTCGATAACGTCTACCGCAATAGTAGACGAAACGTCAGACAAAATCCTGCAGCTTCCACGCAGTATATCTCTGAAATCATTAGATACATGGTTGTAAAAACTTGCACAGTATGTGTGACTATCACTAACCAAGATTTTTTCCTACATCTAAATATATCCCCCCAAACCACAGGTTGTTCACGTCACAATTCTGAACTGGCTAGCAAAAACATTTCCCCAGAAAACCTTCACCTTGGTAGTTTTGAAATATGCGTATTTGATTTATTGATTGTTTCAGGTGTCAAACATGTTGAGCGGACTAGGATTTTTTGAAATTCGTACGTTTCCATTCCACAGAGGAAGATATTTGATTGCTACCGATAATGACCAAACGTGAGTAAAACTATATACAATACTACTAACTTTGCTGGCGTTTAGAAGTATTTTTATTAATTGGGTATAGTTTTTGCGACTTTACTTTTGTTTAGATTGTGTAAAAAGTTAGGGCCTACAAAACTTCTTTGTACACAATATTCTTAACTACTTTTAGGCACTGACTATCAAGCAATTGGATGAACTTACTCGTGAGCAAGCAACATAAAACTGTCCATGAGAGAATCAATGTTCTCTTAAGTCAATACCCGCAAATTTGAGAGTTTGCCCCTGAGACTTGTTTATTGTTTCAATGAATTTAAAAATTCTATAGGGTAATTAGTAGCGTCATATGTATTAACCACTGTATCAATCGAGGTATAGACCTTTTCTTCGCCCTCAAACGACATGAGCAGGATATCGTTGATAGCTGCTGCTTGATCGTTCTTTAGAGTAAGCATGGCACGCTCACATAACCGTTACATAGACTTGTCATGTATATGAATAATGTCTGGATAAACTTTAGACAGCAATTCTTGAACCGTAGTAACAACTGTGCACAATTCTTCTGGGATGGTTATCATTCCATCAAACGATGGAAAATCACCATTACCGATTTCAAGAAGGAGATCTGAAAATCTACCAGCGCCCCGCCCAAATGTGCTCTCATATTTTAAGAATATTAACCTGGGGCCACACATTAGATTTGATGCACCACTTTACTTCGTCAGCTCTGGTTCTTTATGTCACCACTGGTACAGTCTGCCGAAAGTCTCCGGCCAGCAAAACTGTTACGCCACCCATTAATTTTGTATTACCCTTTATATCCCCTATATACTATTAGATACGGCGGCAACTCATCATCGGGTATATGTAACTCAGTGGAAACACAACGATAACGCGTTTTAAAACACTACTATCGCCATCTATTGTCAACAGTTAGAACTAAAAATTATTTTGTTCGTCTTCATTTATTTGTTCCATTCGGTACTGATAGGTTCAAACTAACACATTTACATCCTACATCATCCCTTATTTTATCCCCTTAGGGATGGAATTTATTAAAATCCTTTCTTGGGGGATGCCTACGTCATAGTAGCTTTATGCATGCGAAGTCTCAGCCCGATCGGTTTAAAATTGACAAACTTTCATACAAACTTTCATCCCTTATTTTATCCCCTTGGGGGTAGAATTGATCAAAATCCTTTCTTATCGGATGTCTACGTCATAACATCTACCTGCATGCCAAATTTCAGCACGATCCGTCCAGTGATTTGGGCTGTGCGTTGATAAATCAATATGTCAGTCAGTCATCTTTGAGTTGAATATATTTAGAGATATGCGAAGTCTGTTAAAAAAATAAGGTGAATTTTCAAATTTTTATTGAAGTGATAACTTCTTATAGAAGGGTAAACCGCTTCGTTACGTAACGCGTAACGGCGCCAGTCTGTCTGGCTTCCCTCTCACGCATACGGCAGTGACAGGCAGGCTTCTACTCTCTCACTCTTACCTACAGCCTTAGACGACTTTTGGTCAGGCGCTTCTCTCCTCTCTCTTCGCATCACTCAGGTTTTAGTGTGCGATAGACATATACTGTTGATAGTGAACATATAACCTGAAACTTCTACCGCTTTTGAAAGTGATTAAAAAAATTGGTGGAACAAGCAGAAGATGATCCCGAGAACAGTACAGAATCTCCTAACGAAAGGTAAGTTTAATAATATGGAACATGGAACAAGTCCACTGCCGCAGCGTCTGTATTTTGAATTTCTATATACCTTTAGCGTCTCTGAATGCCATAAATATCATTGAGTTCCTTTCAAATAAAAGAGAAATGTTACTTTTTGCAATTGATTGTCAAAGCCTCAATGCTCATAGTCTCGATCTTATTGATTCGGTCACTCGACGTTGTAATATTCATTTATTATTAGAAACGTGGCTTAAAAATGATGATACTAAAATTATTCCAACTTTTAAACGTATTGTGCAACTAAATCGTGAAAGTATAAGATTGTCCAGTTATTTTAGGTCGATTTAGGCCTGTATTTCGGAAAGTTGACATACACAACTGTAAATTTGTATAAACTTTGTATTTTGGCACCATGAAAGTATTCTCAAAATTCACATATGATTCGATGGCCGCAACTTCAAAAATTGGGGGTCAAAGTCAAAAAAACCGACTTTTTGCACATTTTATCTCGTTTCCAATGGGTTTTAAGCTAATTGTATTTATTATCAATATTATAGAGAATCAAATTCTCTACAACTGTTCTTTCAAACATTTTTCCATACGTTGAATCGTTTTTGAGATAGATGGCAGCGCTAGCGCAGATTAATATTATTTGAAATCAACTGGTTGTCCCAATCGAAATCAGCTCATTTAAGGTTTATGAATTATTACTTAATAAATAATTATGAGTAATTTCAATTTTTTATTAAGAAATACATTATACTCAAATTTTTTTGATTTACTTACCGATCAAATGATATTTGATCTGCTCTCGCCCTGCCCTCTATCTCAAAAACGATTCAACTTATAAAAAAAATGTTTGAAACAAAAGTTGTAGAGAATTTAATTCTCTACAATATTGATAATAAATACAATTAGCATAAAACCCATTGGAAACGAGATATTGGTAAAAAACGTGCAAAAAGTCGTTTTTTTGTTTTTTTCCCCCAATTTTTAAAGTTGCGGCGGTCGAATGATATTTGAATTTTTGAAAATACTTTTATGATGCCAAAATACAAAATTTATACCAATTGTCAGCTGGGTATGTCCATTTTCCTAGGCAAACCTCCTAAAATGACTGGACTATGACTTCAAACGTGGTCGTAGACACCGATGATACAGAACGCAGTGGAAGTTCAAATGAGACAGTAACACCAGAAAAAATCTATAAAATCGTTCTGAACGATCGAAAAGTGAAGTTGCATGAGTTAGCTGACATTGTAAACGTGTTGGCTTTATATTGCATGAGCATTTGACTATGAGAAAGGTCTATTCTAAGTGGGTACCGCGTGAGCTCACTGTTGGTCAAAACAAGAACATCGGTATTTTGTGATGTGCTTGGTGTAATATTCATCGACTTTCTTGAGAAGGGAATATTGGTGAATAACGGTGAATATAGCGTAACTGAAGCGTTTAAAGGGCGAAATTGCTGCTTCATCAAGACTTCATCAGACAGTGGCATAAATCAATTAAAACGATGGCAAAATTGCATGAAAAGGGGTTCCAATTATTCCTGCATATATCATATTCACCAGAATTGCATTCCAAACTATTGGCTGTTCGCAGACCTCAAAAAATGCTCACTGTTAAAATATTTCGTTCGAATGAAAAAGTTATCGCTAAAACTGTGGTCTATTTTGAAGCAAATGATAAATCGTTCTATAAAAGTGGGATTGAAGCGGCACTGGAATGATTGTGTGGCTCTTGATAGAGATTACGTTGATGTATAAAGCCAATTTTGGAAAAAAAACACGTTTTTTTTTTTAATATGCCCCAGACTTTTTAGCCCAGGTTAGTAACCCATACCACCGAATTGTAAAAATCGCTCAAGATTATCTTTACACGACGGACGTGAAATAATTCCGGGGGGCAGGGGAAAATGGAGCGAAAGTTGGCACCCCTGATATGAAGTGAACAACCCCAGAGAAGTTCTCGTATAGCAAACATCAGAAATATTATGGATACCTACTGAATAATTTCTAAAATCAATAAAGAAATAGTTGTTCAGCAATTTACATACACTGTAGATTCCTAGTAACTACTCGAATGTTCTTATATTTCCAGAAAATGGTGTTGTAAGACATGAACAATATGAAAAATTGTTTTCCGAGTTTCATCGGTGATGTGGTTTTTGACGTTCAAGCTGGCAAACATTCATAGTGAGTCCCAGTTGAAACTTGTACTGGAGTCACTGCACCACCCTCCACAATAATTCTCCTGCGTAGATCATCTTTGGATTTAAATGAAACCAAGAGAAGAAGACTAAAAGTGATAAATCAGGAGATCTATCCGGCTATTCTATTGGTCCTCACCTCCCAATCCATCTCCCTGTGAAATTGTCATCTAAAAATTGATGTACAGGTACAACAAAATGTGAAGTAGCTCCATCTTGTTGAAAGGTGAGCTGACCTTCAAGTAGAATACCAGCATCTTCAAGTGAATAAGTGATTTGCAGTCCACAGTTTGTTCACGTTTGTCAGTTAAGGTTTGTCAGACCTACAATATGGTCTCCCAGAATACCAGCGAAAACATTCAATTTCTGGGGAGTTGGTGAACGAGTTTTTCTTTACAAATGGGGATTCAAGTCAATCCAGTATCTGCAGTTGTGCCTGTTGATATGTCCATTAAAATAAAATGAATATTCGTCTGAAAAGCACATATTGTTCAGGTACCTAATTATTATCACCAATCAATAATTGACTCCACGAGTTCACAAATCTCTATACGTCTGTTAGGATCATCTTCATTTATGGGAAATGTTCCTCCTGACGAAAATCAAGTAGTTTTTATAAAAGAGCTCTAAAAGAACGCATTTAAACTTATCAATTCAACCCTTTTGTTTAAAAAATTATTTGAATACTTAAAAAAGAGGAATGAAATAATGCATTCAACATTTAAAGGAATTCTTTTCTATTTCACCATTTGGCAACATCGGTTATAGCTAATAAAGGACAATGAATCTGTTACCTGTATGAGACAAATAAAGATGACATATTTCAGAGGCGTGCTGGTTGTTCTGTTTACTTATGTTCCGAGACATTCTGTGACATATGGCATTTTGTGCACCTAACCTATCTTCCTCTATATAAATAAATAACAAAACAACTGTTGTTTATGTGGCTTGTGGAGGTGGTATTGAACAATAATTCATATTTTGCCTTAATCGTTGATTTATAAAGATAATTTTTCTTTTTTAAATTAGAATATCTAGGTACGTCTGGCAAGTCTGCTTCAATATGTTTGTCATTTCTGAGGAGTCTAAAATATAGTGAGGTGAAAGATGAAACTATTATAGATGTTTCTAACCTAACAAAAGGCGAGTTAAACAAAATTAAAATGGGTTGATTGGCATTACACATTGGAGTATAATTTTGAAAATACAAGTATATAAATTATGTTTCAATATTACTGTAAGTTTTGAGTAGAGTGAAGCTAGTAAGTCGAATTCTGATCCATGCGTTCAGGCTCAATATTTTTCACAGACAGCTAGGCTGCACTTGGGGCAATGACGAAACCAAAAGTGACATCAATACTGGTCTGGGAATGCCGTGAAGAACTTAGGAATCTGGCTGACCAGAATACACTCAGGTATCGCAGGTGTGCATCAGACACGGATCATCATCTCCACATGTAGGTCCTAAAAAAGTTTGGTGTACCAAAATCTTTGGTGTGGAACCATATTAGTAAATGGATCTATGAGAAACATGAAGAGTACTGGGAAAATACACACAGAAAAACCTTCATAAAGGGACCGTCTGTAAACAGAACCGAAGGGCTGCCTCAACAAAGCAGGGATCAGCTCAGAGCCACTCACTGGACACTGTCTATTGAGACAACACTTGAACAGAATAGATACAACAGAAATCTTAACTGCAGACCATGCAACAAAGGAACATAGATGGCTCATAATATTTTATGTGATTGTGGATAACAGGAGGCAAACAATTTATGGACAACTCAAATTATAACCAGGAGAATGTGACATCCAGCAATGGTCCTGTACAAACTAGTACAGGGTGTCATAAAAAAATGGGAGATAATCTCAATAGCCCATGAGGCTGCAGTATTTTCTGGAGACTTGGGAGAAATGGCAAATGATCCTCTTTGAAATTGTGTTTTTTGTCACAAAAATTATCTTTATTCTTCAGTCATTTCACCTGTCTACATTACAAATTATTGTAGAAATTTTCAATACATTAGTTCCTACCTTTTAGACCTATTCATAAAATTATTGATAAGTAGGTATCTTTTAAAAAAACGTATTGTACCTTGAATTTGATTTTATGGTTTTATAAAGACGCATATATATCATTAGCAATTTCATTTTTATTTTACACTTGTTGAGAAGTAGATCACATATGTTCATGGGAGGTAGTATTCCAATTTTCTTAATCCAATTCATCCTTGTTTGAAGGCGAATCAAGTTATATTTAATTGCTGTTAAGAATTGGAGCACTGTGTTCATCTAACATGGCTCTAACAATTAACCATCTCGAAACCCTTTTTGAAAAATAAAAACCCTTTAAGTGAGGTATGACAGGTTAACTCTGAATGAAAGAGGGCTTGCTCTTATTAAAGCAGTACTGTAATTGCTTAAAGATGTAGTATTATTCACAATTTTTTTATTGTGTCCAAGATGATTTGTCATATTAATCAGTTTCATTTATTATTTTTGAAAAAGTAGGTATCATTGGTATTAAAAATTTATGATTTGAGGTACATCATTAATGTATGTTAGAAAGAGGTGAGGTCCAAGAATAGATCCTTGTAAATAACTCAAATTGCTTCAGATATTCCAACATTTTTGGTTTTTATTGTTTCCAGCTAGTTTCACACATTATTTTATGGTATTAATATTCTATCCTATTTTTTTGTGAAATCAACTTTCATTATTATTTTTTAAGGACTATTCAATATAATTTTGGAGGTTCTTCAGTATTTCTTTGTAAACGTGGAAAAATCTTGAAGTTACGTAATTTGTTTTCTATTTTTTTCAGTGGTTTCGTACATTTGGGTGCAGGACTTTCAGTAGGCTTCTCTGGACTTGCTGCTGGCTTTGCCATTGGTATTGTAGGTGATGCAGGGGTTAGAGGAATAGCGCAACAACCAAGACTCTTCGTAGGAATGATTTTGATTCTCATTTTTGCTGAAGTATTAGGTCTTTATGGTCTCATTGTAGCCATCTTTCTGTACACTAAATCATAAATTCTCAGAGTACAACATAGCAAACAAAATGTCGAGTCTCACCTCATTGCTTATCATTTTGTTTTCAATGTTTCAGGCACTATAAAGGAAAATGATTGTGTATAACATTCGTAACAAGGGGTCGATGTGAAAAATGTGGGAGTTGTAAATAGGTTAGTTTTTTTAGGACTGATAGTTCAGAAGACAAAATAAAAAACACTCCCATAAAAGATGTGACTTTCTTGAATGTGATGTCTGACTTGAATCGTTTTACTTTCATTTTGCCTGGTACTCTCGTACACTAGTACTATCATTGTAAATAATTTTAATAGAATTGGATGCGTCCAGCTTCATTTTCATAGCTAGTCACCTCTTATCGTTAAATTAATTGTATGTTTCTTTTTTCTTTTCAATAAGTAAGGAGCTCTACCGAGTTCACCAAATATTTGTGAAAAGTTTCCCTGTTTCAATATTAGTATGATCATGCTTTTCTTTAAAATAATTGATAGTTATCTTTTTTTTTTTAACTTGTGGTATCAAAATGAACATTAAACATAAAACTAAACTTTCAAATAAGTGTTCCTACATTGAAGAGTCATTAATTAATATACTCATTTGCTTGTTCTACTTTTGCCGAAGTTTAGTCAAGTCTTATTTTAAATTTAAATCAATAGCTTTGTACAATGTTTACTCATTGTTGTATTATTATGTTAGAGTGATGAAAGAGTGTATTGATGATGTTGAGATTTGCATGTAATAGATGTTAACCCTTACAGTTTTACAACATTTTTTCTTGAACTTGCAGTATGTGACACATATAGCCTACTGCCACATATACTACATAAAATTATAAATCAAATAAGAATAATGATAATGATGATTGATAAATTTCAAAGAATTTTATTTTCACAAAAAAAAATTCTGGTGAAACACTCTGACAAAATAATCCTCCAAACCTCACTAAGAAGTTTTAAATCATTTGGTACTGGAATCACTTGGATCTGACATTAGCAAATCACAAATGTAACATTTTGAACTACCCAACTAGACATGGTGTTACATGTCAAGTAACATAATTATCTAGGGTTGCCAACTTGGCGTAACAAAAGGCATTATGATAATATATATTATGCAATGTAACAAGTGAAGAGTTTCAAAGTACCTTAAATAAGATTGATAACAGTATAAAAAAAAATCTGTAATCGTCAGTAGGTTTGTGGATACATATAACATAACATAAATTCATATTGCATAGAAATGACAGGAATCTTTGGTTATTGAAAGACTTGCTAAAATATATCACTCATGTAAAACGTGACAATTATGAAATCATATTTTTTTGTCAGAAAACGTACAAAGCAGTTTGTCTTTCACAACCATTTGATTTTATTATTAACCAGAACCCAAGATGAGAATCGTTATTCATGTAATTATAACTATTATTTGTCATTCGATTTAAGGCATGTGAGTTTTTTAGTCAAAGTAGATTCAGAAATTACTAGACTAGAAGTTGTAGAGTATTATATTGTTTACAGTCATTCTGTTGTATTGAGGATGCGCCAAAATTATGTTGAAAATGAATAATTTGTACATTCCATTATATCTCTGTTTTTTAAGTTTGTGTTTTTATTTTCTATGGTCCGAGTCACTTTATGACTATAAGCCCTGGCTAACAGTTGTTTAAACATGAAATCATTCAAATACTTTTTAAAAACAAGTGAAGTTACTGGATTCTTCAAAAACTATATTCCATAGAGTGGAATTTAATGAGAATGTTTTTCAATAGCAATAAATCTAAAACTAAGATGAACTTTGCTTCAAAGTATTACAAAGAGCCAGGCATAAGTCTTGATATGGTTGGGCAGATATTTCTTATAATATTCTATTTGCATTTTTGTTTTTGGGATAAAAGATATGTACTTTTTTAATACTGGCAAAGAAAGTTTTTGGCTTTCTACTACTCCATCTTGATAAAAAAAAGGATGAGGGAATTTTCCAAAGAAAGGAAGGAAGTAAATCTATATATGGATGTGTAGATCATGCAAAGAAGTTATTTTCAGACACAAAGTGATAGAAAGTCCTCCTGAAATAGCTACTTTCATATAAACATTGAATTACACGAAAGAAAAATTCTTTCGAAACAAATACTTTTATATGAACACTGAATTATACAGAAGATACTTTTCA
>WOGN01000915.1:0-21423 GCA_015342105.1 Leptinotarsa texana | reverse complement strand
GGAGGACTTTCTATCAGTTTGTGTCTGAAAGTTACTTCTTTGTATGATCTACACATCCATATATAGATTTACTTCCTTTCTTTCTTTGGAAGATTCCTTCATCCTTCTTTTTTGTATCAAGATGGAGTAGTAGAAAGCCAAAAACTTTCTTTCCCAAAGATTTAAGTTATTATGATATTGGACTGTTCTAAGCATAATTGGTATGGAAAAAAATTATATGAAAAATATCAACATTTCTTGTATCGTTTTGTTCAATATGAAAAGTTGAAGTAGTTCTTGTCAGTTTATCTCACTATTTTGAAGAGGAAACCCAAGTTCATAAAAATGCGCCTAGCTTCCAATGATAAATTTAACTTGGTTAAAAGTTGTTATATTCATTTCGTTGAATAGCAAAGTTAAAAGCACAATTCCATAAGGGTTTTTTAAACATTCTCAATTGAATCGATATTTAAATTATAGTATGGGTCCCATGTAATCAAACAATAGCAAGAATGGATCTCACAAAAGCACAATATAATATCTTTTCTGTTTTAATTGAAAATCAGTAAAAATTCTCAACACAAAACCTAGCATTTTTTGCCACAATTTGTGATACTTGAAGATTAATATTGATTTCACTATTAAATTTAACTCCCAGATCACCAATAAATGTTTGTCTTTTGAGAGCTATATTATTAAATTTAGATTCAAAAAATATTGGACTTCTCATTTTAGCAAACGTTATGATTTGACACTTATATCTAGACGAATCATTATCTTTCAGATTGTGGGCCATTGAATTAATTCCTAGTATTTTGTCAATACATAAAATAATATATTAAAGAATAAAGTAATATGAATCATGAAATTATAAAAAAACAACAAAAATTAATTGGCACTCCGGGCCGACTTCATTAATTCCAGTGGCGCATTTGCTTTTCCAGCTGCAGGAAAGCCCGGAAAAACGTGCAGTACCACATCATCTGAAGATCTTGTTATTGTTTCTGTTATTTGCTTTTTAATTGATGACAAACATTTACCTGTTTTTCACCTATAAGTATCTGAGAGGGCGAGTAAAGGGCTGTTGGGAATAGGAGCTTGGTCATCTTTCAAACGTTTGATGGCATTGTAACACTTTTCATATACCGTCCCAGTAATTTCAATCCTTTTTAACTCACTCTATGACCGTTCTCTGTGGCATATTGAGCAACACTAGACTTATCTGGTCTATGAAACCAAATATGTGAAATATGGCCATTTCCGAAATCTCACTAGGTTTAATAATGAACTATTGACAATTTCACCTAATGAAAATTTCTATGTAGACAACTCTTCATACCTGTATCTCTGAAAATGTTACTGGTTGCGTTCTGTATCTAGCTGATCCACCCCTTCTCTTCTTTGGAACAACCCTACGGTTTAATCTCGACATGGGTTCGGGATATACCGTATCCATTGCTGAAAAATAAAAATCAAATGAAAGAAACATTGAAAAAAGGCAAAGTCTTAGGTTTTCAGTTTTTGAAATTTTGATCTTTTTGATAAATTTCTTATTCAACACCAGACAATACTATTTCGACCCATCTAGGTCTCATCAGTAGTGCTGGGCTGTACCACGCACCTGTCCCAAAAAAGACAAGTCTGAAAGTGAAGGTGATGAAGACGCCAATAAGATTGACACAAGACTCATTTCTTGAATATTAAAGATAAACGAGACCCCTCGGAGATTGAGTTTTCTGCCGATCCTTTAGATTTTTTCGAATACAAAACACAAGTATAAGTCGTTCTCAGAGCGGTGCCTGTACGAAAGTAGCGATTCACATTGGATTTGAATCGCTGGAGATTAAATCCGTTATCAGGAAGTTCATTTCACATAAACGCAGTTCTCCATATGGAAAAGTTCTTTAACAGTGAAGTTCGAGGTGTACTAAGTTGAAACTCAAAACGATGAGCAGCTACAGTCTGTCGCGATATGTACTGCTTTTGGTGGAATCAAATGTGATGAGTCACTTAACACTTCCCGTGAAAGTATCTATAGAATAAAAACAAATCTCCAACCTTTCTTAAATGTTCCAAGATATCAAGGTTGCACATGATGTTCGCATCTCCAATCAGGCGGATGGCTCTTTTGTGGATGGAATCCAACAACTTCAGGATGGATATGTTTGGAGACAGAGCTCCATACATGAGAACAATACTCCAAAAAAGATCTGATCTGAGCTTTATAAAGAAACAACAGCTACTGAGGTATGTGCAGTTATCTGGTTCGTAACACTGTTCCAAGCTTTTGAGAAGCAAACTTTGCAATTCCAGCCACATGATTATGCCAAGGCATATTGGTGTCCATTTTAACCCCCAAAAAACCTATTGAAACAGAAAGCGTAATGGTCTGATCTGATATTATTATATCCAGTTCGGAGAAATTAATGTCTCCGTAACCTATGACCAGGATTCCAAATAGAATGACGAGCCAACTGTGCAGTATAATGGACTCTTGGGTTTTTTCCAATAAGTCGTTGATATACAACAAAAAAAGGGTTGGAGACAATATGGATCCCCGAGAAACACCAGCGTTGATGGTGGAAAGTATTCGAAAGATATCCATCGAAGGCCACTTTTAAGAAGCAAGAAATATCAAGCGCAACAGTTTTTGATTCTTGATGGCGTTATCGGGGGAGATGTCATCGTCTTCATTATTCCCAACTAGCAATTTCGTATTTTATAATAGTTGCGGAAATATTTCGGACAAACAAACTATAAAACTGCATTTCTCCCAGAAATGTTTTCGATGTGTTTATAAAACTGCTATGAATAGGAAATTGGCACCGTTTTATAAAACATTATAGTCTTTATCAATATTTTGTAAGGCCTTTTACAAACACTATAACATAGTTTTATAAACATTTTGGCAGTTATTATAAAAAATTTTCAACACTCTTAAAAAATAGTTTTGTAAAGACTTCTCTCACTGCACTTTCGCAACATACTCAAGCGATACTTAATAAAATAAACAGAAGACAATTTTATAAGACTATTTTAGTAGATCCAAGTAAACGTTATAAAATATAATATATCCGAAAACGATAACAATAAAATAAAAAAGTGTTAAAAATGTTTTCTTGAAGGCGCAAAAAGTAATTTTGTATTGGACACTAGGAAAACATAATAGATATGTCACCAACTGAAAACTAACAAATAGAAAGGTTGAAGCCATTTTAAAATTTCAATTTTGCACTCATAAAACTGTTAAAAATATTGTTTGTGTTTCGAAAATTGACATTTTTACTGCAAATGAAATTTTATTGACAAATATATAGCCTATTATTAGCAAAATTTACATGCGCCACTCATTTATAAATGTTTTCAGTAAAATTATTAATTATACAATTATCTTTTAAAATGGCGTCGTCCTATAAAATAATTTAGTATTAGTAGCAAGTATTTCAAAGTATTTTAGCTAGTATATTACTCATATAAAACTGTTAAAAAACACTTAGTTCTGAGAGTGCTGGTATTGCGGCAGAGTTGGACTACTTTTAAAGCTATAGGTTCCTACAAAAGTGCTTGTATGAATAAAGGATTTCTGTTTCTGATTTTCACAAAAAAAAAATTGGAACACTGCGTTAGGTGGGATAGTGTTTGTTTAGTATTTCCAATATAGAAAGCGACTCAAAAATCTTCCAGAAAGTTTTTTTATGAAACACCAAGTAATTACTTCGTCTCTTTGAAGCACCCCGAACTGAATCTGAACCCAATGCCTTAAAAATATTGAACTTACTTATGGGGTACCTCTACTCAATAAAAATTAAATATTTAGAAATTGCTAAAGAACTAATTTCCACCACAATATCGATAGTGACCCACTTGAATAATTGAAAAAAATTCTTACTAAACACAACTAAAATTGTGAAGAATTTTTAAAGCTGTGATCAGGAATCGATCTCAGCCGGTTGCTGTGGCTGCATTTTATTCTTGGTGACAGCAAATATATATTAGCAAAAGCAATTCGATGTTATAACAGTTATATTAGTGTTTTTGAATTGTACTAAATATATCATACTCTAAAATATTTGGGAAATTATCATTGAAATGACAATATAGTGATGAAAATAAAATGGCGTCTGAAAGCATTCTAATAAAATAGTTTCATTAAAGCTACAGGAAATAGTTATAAAATTATCTTGAAATAGTTTGAAACTATCATAAAAATCTCACAAAAAAGTGTTATAAAACTACTGCATAACAATTTACTTTTATGGGAAGATAAGATTTCTAAGTTAGTTGTAAAAACGTTTCTGTGATAATTTCCTGGCTATTTTATAAGGTTTTTTTTATTTTATTTCATAAACGTTTCTATGATAAATGTATGGACCACTTTTATTTCCTACAACTGTATTGTGTTCACTGATCATCTGATATGATCAATTAGCATTTTTGAAGTAATTATAAAATACTACTAAAATAAAACTGTTGCAACACCATGGTATTATACAACAACTTTGCTTGTTGGGTTATTTTTTGGGCCAGTTTAGTGGTTTTGCCCAGCAGTTCAGTTGGATTAATAATAAAAAATTAATGAAAGCCAAAAAAATATTCATTCAATAATATTCCAAATAACATTATAGAAAAACATTCCAATCGTGAACTAAAAATAAAAATTATCTGCGAATCTTTAAAAATGTTCACATTCGAACTAGATATTTTAGATCAGCTTTAACTGTTCTAGTTAACCGATGACAAGATATCCTAACCGGCAATAATTTTACTTTATATCTCTGATGAGAGATTTCCCAATCAATATCCAAGCTGAATTGGTCCAGTTGATAACAAAAATAGTTCAAACTACGTAGGAGTGTTTATATCGAAGTCGAAATAGAAGAGAGAATAAATCTATTCGATCTGTTCCTGTTCCATGTGTTGAATCGTGTTTTATTTAGATTTTTTATTATTCAAATTATGTTGGAATCAAATTGGCAAATAGTCATAGTAAACAATGGAAAAAATAATATTTAGTATATGGAGATGTTGAAAAACTGTCTCAAAATTTTCACAAATCCCAAAGCTTCATGGAGGTGAATAAAAATACGTAATGAACTTATTTCACCAGTCAATAGTTTCTTGAGCAATGTATAGTTCAAATAACTCAAACCACAGATAGTACCTCATTTTATCAGTGACTCAAATTATTAAGGATTTCAAATGATTACTTTTACTATAACCTAATCATATAACTATTTCACAAGAAAAAATATGTGGCTACAAGCCTGAATCTGCTGACGGAATTCGCTTAAATAAGGAATTGAAAATTGCATAATATTTCGAACATAATTTGAATTTCAATTATATTTTATACGAGAGAATGACTATATATTTACATGGATTTAGGCAAAAATCCTCTGAAATCAATAAAATTTGTTCTGAATGAAAATAAAATATATCAGTCACTTTTCGTGAATTCACAGCCGCCAGAAAAAAATAAAGCAGGTATCCCTCAATACGATGTAATATAATACCGAAACGTTGGGTTGGATTTGGATAGATTTTTCACTTAATAGTGCCTATATCGTGACAATTATACCTTTATAAACTGAAACTAGGCAACATTTGACTGTCGAATAGATTAGGGATATATACAATGGCCAAACGAAAATGATACAAAGCCGTTAACAAGAACTGTATAAACATTTCATGAAAACGCAAATATCTGACGATGGGTGCATTTTGTATTTTTGACCCCACCTCTTCCACTCTCAATCAACGATGACAATCAACTCAAAATTTTCAAAATATCGACTAATTAAATATTAGATAATTAAATATTCAAACTGGTGAGCACCTTCGTCCGAGATATATTGATCACTTTTTTCAAAATACACACATTGCAGTATTTCCAAAATCATTCGACATCATTTGTCGAAAATGTTTTAAATGAATGTTCTATATCTTCCCGTACTAGGTCATTAGTCTAAATACTGACAAATAATGAAGGTATCATTCGGCTGAGCATCGTATTCTTCAAGTATTGAATATATTATAAGTACGGTAAAAATTTGGCAGCATTGAGACAGCATCGTATGGTCCCCTCGGTCACCAGATTTATCGAACCTGGATTTTTTAATTGAAAGTGAACTATATAGAACACGAGAATCATTGGTTGGCGAGTTCCACCAATGACTTTGAAGTTTCGAACAAAATTTCATTATTCTATGGAACCCAAAGGTTATCATTTTAAATATTCAATCATGTACGTAGTATGTGAGCTCCTTAACAAATTCAAATTTTCCAAAGTAGTTTTTCACAAAACTTCCAGGCAAAATTATAAAGTTCCAAAATTACTCTAGCGAGAATTTCAAGAGTTCATTCACTTCATGCGTTTTAAAAATTTTTGGGTCACCTATTCTTTAAAAGGGGGGTACACTTTGAAAAAAATCTACGAGTCCTGGCATTTTTCTAAAAAGGTGACTTGTTCGTTATAAGAATCGTATCGTTTATGTTTGGCCACCTTGTATAAGTTGACCTGTATTTCATTTTCCAACTGCAATCCATTATACTTGGAAGTAAAAGGTACATTGATCTAAATCTTTTATTTGTCATTATGACTGACACCAAACCACACAGAGCTTTCAACCCCGTTTCGAATTCAGCTTCTATCAGATATTTTGTTGCAGTTGGAATGAGTATGCAACTTGATATGACTAACAGAACTACGAATAGCCTTACGGCTGCCCATATGACTCAGGAAGTCAATAACATAGTCTTCCCAGGACAGTTTAATGATCACAGTATTCGATGTCGTTGACAACAAGGAAGAAAAACATTCACTTACTCTACAGTGTGTACGGAAAGTATGGAATAAATTCGATATTTCCAAAATCAAAGGTCACAAAAACCTAAAACATTTTGATATTCTTCATTTTACAACAAAATTTCATTATACAGAGTGATTCATATTAATGTGATGACGATATTGGTATTTTTTTAATGCAGCTCTCTGAATTTGGTATCAGTTTTAGATAATCCGCAACGAGCTGATTCTGAAAAGGTATGATACTTGGGGTCTAACGAGCAGAATTTGAAAGATGTGCGCTTAGAAAATAAATTTTATTGATAACTAATAAAAGTGGAAATTAATTAGTTATTTTATATTTTCTTCTAATGATTAATTTAACAATGGGAAAGTAATCCAGTAATAAATACGTGACTTTATTTTAAATGTTTGAACTGTAGTCCTTGCTTTAGTTGACAATAACCGTGTTAACAAGTATATCCAAATTTTTCTTAATTTCTAAAAACTAGGCGTCTAGTTTTTTTAGTTATTGTGAAATGCCATTATTTTGATTGACGTTCAGTAACTGTTAAACAGGACAGTAGTTGTTGTATTAATTTGTGAATTTTCTGTAGTATTTCTTGGAATTAATTTGAAGTAGTAACGAATTTAAGGCTATGGAGACAGGTCGAAACTCAGATGGAAGTGCGTAACTTATTTAATGAAGAATATTCAGAAAGACGCATAAAGCAGTCAGCAATAAGTAAGATTAAAAAGAAATTTCGAAAAACTTGTACAGTAGAAAATGCACGCAAATCAGGTCGTCCTTCTGTAAATGATGATACAAAACTAGCTGTTCTACTTGCTTTTGGATGCGTGAGCATCATACACAATATCCGCAAAAGGTAAATGTATGGACTGGCATTGTAAGAAACAGGATCATCGGACCTTACTTTTTCGACGGTACTTTAGATCGGCCAACATACCTTCAGTTTTTAAAGAGGTATCATGTACATACTTTAATTAATTTATTCCCCAGTAGAATTAATCCTGGAAGTTTTGATGAAAGTTTACGATTTCAACAGGATGGTGCGCCTTCACATTATGCTGCAGATGTTCGAAGGTATCTCGATCAAATGTTTATGAACCGATGGATTGGTAGATGTGGACATATTGAATGGCCAGCGAGGTCGCCAGACTAAAATCCGTTGGATTACTTTATGTGGGGCCCATTGTTGAATTATTCATTGAAAAAATATAAAATAATTGATTAATTTCTACTTTTTTAGATATCGATAAAATTTATTTTCTAAGCGCAAATATTTTAAATTCTGTCCGCTAGACCCCAAATATCATACGATTTCGGAATCAGCTCGTTACGGATTATCTTAAATTAATACCAAATACAGGGTGTTGCGTTTAAAAAAATTACCGATGACGTCATCACAATAATGTGGATCACCCTGTATAATGAAATTTTATTGTAAAATGTAGAATATTGAAATTAAAAATCGACGTGTTTCAGGTTTTTTTTTAAATGACCTTTGGTTTTGGAAATATCGAATTTATTCCATACTTTGCGGAAACACTGTATATTCGTTCTAGCGAGATCGAATGGGAATGTCCTTGAAATTATCATTCTAAAAATAGTAAATAATTGATTAATTAGCGAAATTCGTTTCGTTTCGTATTTTCAATTAATGATGGTATATACAAGTAGCGCTGTTTTTTACTTAGTGAAGTATTAGACACGTCTAACGAACACTTTATTGTGAGATTTTCAGTTTACAAGACCACAACACGTGTTTCACTTTACAAAAGTGGCGTGTTCATATCAGCAATTCGTTTGATAGGTGTTGCGGTTTTGTAATATATTCAGTGAAAATCTCACAAAAAGGTGTTCAAGTATTAGCACGCCTGAGGAAGCTTTTAATTATATAGTGAAACAGGTGTTGCGGTTTCGTAAACTGAAAAACTCACAGTGGGGTGTTACTTGTTCAATAACGAGTATAGTCGATGCCAACTAAAATGACTCAGCGCAGAAACGTAAAATCGTTCTGTGTTAAAAGACTTCGCCCACTTAAGTCATATTCCGCAATGTCAGTAGCGCAACAGCTAAAAGTAAATAGTGAAGTTCCATTCAAAAAAATATGACATTATGGTGTCACCACATAATGACACATAGATCTTAGGCATGCTTAAAATTCAACAAAGTTACTTTTTCCTGTAAGTGTTAAGATAATGGAGATTTCGAATTTTGTCACAGGTTTGAGACACCCTGTAGGTCTGTCAGTGACCAATTCATCAATTCATAGTTTATTTTATTTACATTATAAATTGTTAATTCTGACGAGATAACTGTCGACGCAACTGTACTATTGACATCCTTTTGTGTGACCAATAGGGCGGGTACAATTTGGTTTTAAATGCGCATCAAAATCTCATCTTAGTTGGTGCTTAATAACAGCCGTCACTACTGATGAAATGTATGGCGGGTTGAAACAGTGCTATCAGGTGATGAATCATAAAAGCGTTGTGTTTGGACTGTAGTTTTCAGCTAGTTGCCTGGCAGTGAGAGTTGCAGTGAAAGACAGTACGAATTTCGTCGGCGATCAATATCGAAGCTTAGCATTGCGACTGACCGCCTTGGGGAGCCTCGTTCACCTTTGATATTCAAGGCAGGTCGAAACAGCTCAATCTGGTGTTGAATCATAGATAGATGTGTTGTGTTTGAGCTCTAATTTTCAACAGTTAAGACTTCAGTGTTCAGTGAAAATCTCACAATAAAGTATATTTTGAATAGGCTATGAATTTTAATCAAGAATCGGCCAATTACACCACAGGTCTTATGGAGTTATTGTTTAGTGAAGCAACTTTATTTTCTCTTATGGGCGCTACATTGGATTCTCTCTGTTTTGAATAAAAACAGATTTTACCTTTTCAATGATGAATCATAGGAGTTATCATTCTTTTTCGAAAAATTTGAGATATTGAAAAAAATTAATTCTTATCATAATAGGCTTTGACTTTGATGTTTCTAAACTTGCCTTTCAATTTGTTACACTCAATGACATTTTGTTATTGTACAAGTCATTGAATTTTTGGCGAAAAATGGCTTCCACAAATGAATAAAAGAGAGATATGATACAAATTTATTACAAATACGATAGAAACAGTGGTAGGACATCGAAAATGCATTTAAACTTGTATCCCGAAAGACGACAACCACTTCGAACTATGTTCAAGTTATTGGATCAAAATCTTACAATAACAAAATGTAACAAATTGAAAGTCAAATTTAGAAACATGAAAGTCAAAGCCTAATATGATAAGAATCAATTTTTTCCAATATCCTCAATTTTTCGAAAAAGAATGATAACTTATGATAAATTATTGAAAATGAAAAATCCAATGTAGCGTCCATAATAAAAAATAAAGTTGATGACGGTGGCCGGAAGACGAAACGTCGCATAGCAAATCTGGAAACACCATTACGTAGAAGGAAAAAGTGGCAATGTGGAACTGCTATATATTTTCGAATCCTTCGAAAAATAAAGCTTGAAAAATAAAAACCATTTTCCAAAATTTCTGTATTTTCCGGATATACTCCGGATATACATGATCTACCTACACATCTTTGTCAAGAGTTCATTTTGAACGCAAGAAAGGAATTCTTTGTATGTTTTCATTAATGTTTTGTATGACTACGTATACGAAGAAGTGAAAGTAAAGAAGCTTTTCATTTTCAATAACTAATCTATCCTAAAAAATACCCATTTCAATTTGAGTATGAAACTTGAATTTTTTTTTGAGTCCATGTTGTGAAGTTCTTTTTGAATAATAAACAAAAGTTTTAGCGTGCTGAAATTTATGCTCAGTGAATTAGCAACATCTTGCATAAATGAGAATTTTGTATGCTTTCCTTAGAATGCCTCCTGGGCATTTATAAAAGATATCGGAAAAGCCAAATGAATTCTCTAGGATAAAGCGATGACTAAGTTCAAAGTCCGCTGAAATCGTAACCTCATTTTCGAAGCAGTTTCCAGCTGGTTTTTCGGTCACAGACACGATAAACGACGACTACGAAAATATTTATATTCACAAATACAGAAAAAAGAATGAAATAACTTCGCGTACTGATATTTTCCAAGAAACCGTGAAATAGACGCAGTTAACACTTTTATGACAGCTTATTCGATTTATTTTTATATTTCTACCGAAACCTGATGATTCGGTTTCTCGGTGTTCCCATTCGAAAAAAATCGTATCATCTTGCTGAAAATAGCATCGTGATCGAAAACTACACATGATCCAAATGCAGAAAGAGAAATGCGCTTTTGCTACTTACATTGTGTTGGAGAGGACAAGGAAGGCATTGTGATTTTTTCGACGCTGCAAACCACTTTTGAACAACAAGAACTTTCACTCTATCATTAAAAATCCACGTTTTGTATGAATTTTCAGATACCATACACAAACAACTATGATGTATAAAGAATTTTGTCTAATTTTAAACTCTCTGGAACGAAGTTTTGTGCTAGTCAGGCCGCGCGCGTTCAACGTTTTTCTTTTCTTTCAGTTTTCAGCGATGCGCTTTTCACTGGTGTTACACTGTTGCCAGAATGATACTGAAAATCGTGATATCACCTAATTTTCTGATACTCTGATTCTCAAAAGAAACTCATGTTAGTCATTCCATGTGAAGGGCATCGATATCCTAAACTCACTACGTACAAGGAACCTGAAATACAAAGAAATATTATTATACTGCTCAAATTTGTCCGAACCAAAGATGAAACCTTATTTTTCAACATTCAACAGTTGGAGTACTCACTTGGCAGCCTCAAATATGAACTTGACAACATCGGTGGTATTCGAAGAATAAAACACATGCTTTGTTTGTGGTACATAATTTTCAGTCACGGTCATGCCAAATTTTGTTTATTATCATGTGTATATAGGAAAAAGTTTACGTACGTTTTTCAAATATAAAGCATTTCTAAGATTCAATGACGTGCAATTATTTGTTATTGTGAGTTTGGAATAGAAGTTTGCTACTCAAAATATTGTGCTAATGAGTTGCTATCGTTTGCTTATTTCTTTCGAAATTATTTATCAAATGGGTATCAATATTATTAATATACAAAAACAATTGAATCCTTTTGTCTTTCCACTATTTTAAACAACAGTGGACTGTTCAAAAATTAAGGTGAATGTTCTAATTGCGCGGGCTATATACGTTCGATAAGAGTTTTTTTATATTGTTTTATATGTTCACAGTTTCAGGTATTTAGCATGTCTGTTTGTCGATAAGAGGCTTAAAAGTTGGAAGTGTTATACGTGTTCGGCGATTTTCTGCTATCGAAAAAAATCAGTCAGTGATTTGCATAAATTTTTATGTACAAAATTGAATTGAGTTCTCAAAATCACTTTGAATGTTAATAGTGGCATATGTCGTATTTTGAGCCAGAAAAATATTTACAAGTGGTACGAGCTTTGCACAGAAAGTCGAGAAGATGTGAATGACAACACTCGCCCTGGAAGCACATCAACACCCGATGAGAATAATTGAGAAAGTGAAGCAAATTGTTATAGAGAATCATCGAATCACTATTACGAAATTGCGGGCATGAAGCGGGTAGCAGCGAAGTTCGTTTCAAAACTGCTGAATTTTGACCAAAAAAAGTCGCATCATCACTCAGGAATTGTCGAATGACGTTAACTGCGATACAGATTTGCTCAAAAGGGTCATAACTTATGACGAATCATGTGTATATAGTTTTGAAAGTACAATCATCCAAATAAACAAGCCCAACAGAGCTAAGACCAAAAACACGGCAAGTTCAACCAAATGTAAAGGTTTTACTCGCTGTTTTTTTCGCTTGACGCGGCGTAGTTCATCAGGAGTTCTTGCCACATCGTCGTAATGACAATAAGGATTATCATCGTGTAGTTGTGCGTCACTTATGAAAATCAATACGAAGAAAACGTCCAGTTTTGTAGGAAAAAATGCAGGGCTTGTACACCTGCTAACTCGTCATTGCTTGTTAGTAATTTTTTGCCAAAAACAACACCGTAACCTTGCCTCGGCCACTTTATTCACCAGATTTGGCCCCCAGCGACTTTTCTTGTTTCCGAAATTGAAGAGACCTATGAAAAAAGGACGGTGTTTTGCGACGATTGAGGAGATAAAAACAAAATCGCTGGGAGAGCTCACGGAAATGCCAAGAAATGCATATAAGAACTACTTCGAGGATTGGAAAAAACGCTGGCAAAAGTGTATCATATCTTGGGGGCCTACTTTGAAGGAAACAAAATAGAAATTGATGAGTTAATGAATATTTTGTGAAAAATAGTGATAATTCACCTCATGTTTTCAACAGACAGCATATATGAACGAAATTTCCAAAGAAACAGAAAAAACAGACACAGGAACAAGCAATGAAATTAAAGAAATCTATTATTAACTAATAAAATATACTAAATAAATACTACTCCTAAAAATATAACCCCTTCAATTTTCTAATTTACATTTTTAAAAAATGTAAAGATGATGCACATTTCTTCCAAATCCTACACATGACTACACACACAGGAAGAAAATATGTACCCAAGACACCCACCTATGGTTTCCTAGAGCCACAGGAATATCTAAGAAAACTACAAATGTAGTCAATAGGTCCACCAAAGTTTGTGTAGAGGGCTTCTTGAAATTTTCTATCCCGAAAATGCTCCATTACTATTTGAAAAAATATTTTTTTTCCTGACAAAAATTGCGAATAACTCTAGAAGTAAATCTATTTTACAATTTTGAGCCGAAAAAGTTCAAAGTGCTCAACCTTTGTCTCTCGAATTACAAACAAAAAAGAAATTTGTCCTAGGAACGGCAAATTGGGTGAAGAAGTTTTCTAACAAGTAGGTATTTATCGATAAAAGGCTTCTTTCATTATTTAAAAAATATTGTTTTCGTCCCAAATGTTAAAATAAATGTTATGTTTTTACTATTGCCTTCTGAGGGAATTTCAAAACGAATCTATCAACCATTTTGGAACAAAAATGTTCAATGGCTTTCTTCACCTCTTGAATCTGCCAAAAATTCAGCTTTGTCCTTGAGTCATCAAAATTGGTGTGAAAAGTCTTTCAAATTCCCATCTATCGGAGAAAAGCCTAACATTCATTCAAAAAAATAAAACTGGTCTAGATTCAGCACGTCCTTATTGCCCCCTAGAGAGATTTTGCATCATTGAATTTTCAAGTTAAAAAAAAATTAATTTGTCCTATAGAAAATCTGAAACCGTTGAAAAAACTTCAAAAAGTTCTGTAGAGTTTCTCCAGTCTTTTTGGGGAGTATCATTGTTTTAAGAGAAGTCTGTTAACAATGGAAGTATTTTATGCATGTTTCTTAATCACAAAACACAAGCACTACAGGGAAATCTTTAAGGCGCCCTAAGAGCGGTTCCTGTACGAAAGTAGTGAATCGCATTAGATTTGAATCGCTGGAGGTTAAATCCATTTGGAAAAACATTCTTAGGAAATTTAATCCACATAAATTAAGTCCTCCAGATGAAACAGTTCTTGAACAGTGAAGTTCGAGGTGTACTGAGTTGAACCTCAAAACGATTAGCAGCCACAGTTCATCGAGTATTTCTGATATGTACCATATGTACCGCTCTTGGTGAAATCAAATATGCCAAGTCACTTGAACACCTTCCATGAAAATATCTATAGAAAAGAGACAAATCTCCAACTCTTCTTCGATATTCCAGGCTATCAAGGTTGCACGTGATGTTCGCGTCTCCAATCAGGCGAATGGCTCTTTTCTGGATAGAATCCAGCAGCTTCTCCATAGATGAGAGCAATACTCCAAAAAAGGTCTGATCTGAGCTTTATAAAGCATCAAATAAGAAAACTTTTAACTTCAGCTCTTGCTACAGAGATGGCGAACCAAGTCCATATATCAGTTTAACCAACTTCATGAACTGTCACTAAAACGAATTGAAAAAAGTGAGGACATCCCATTGTCGCGGAATTTTGCTTTCCTTTGGTATGCGACATTATTCATTTTGAATCAAATCTACACGTTTGGAATTGTATCGAGACTTCCAAAATTATTTTTAGTTGCACTGTTTTGAAATGAATCCGACGTTATCCTCACTTCTTGAATCGAAATGTATCATGAATAGAAAGACGTAAAATTATATTGACTGGAGTTTTCAATTTTACTCATCGATATTTATCTCTGTGCCCTATTTTAAGGATATTACGTCGTTCTTGATACGATTGAAAATTCAAATATATACAGAACTACGTAGGTACTTTATCATTATGAACAAATTTTTTTACAAAAATTATATTAACTGTAGAACCTTTGAAACTTCATTTTGCATATCCCTATAACTCTTTGACAATATTTTGAGAATAATCTTTCAAAAGCTCTTTTCAATTGACTAAAAATTCAATTTTTTTCTGAAGCCACCAGAAATTGGGTCCTTTCATACTATTTTCTTCATTTTTTTTAAATATTTCGCCTTATGTGAAGATTTTTTAAATGAATCCATTTTCAAATTCGAACAGAAAAAATCAAAGGGGTTAACCTCTTTTGTTGAATCGAAGTAATTCTGGGCCACATCATTGTAAATAGACTACCTACCTAGTAATGTTGTATACAATGGCCACACACACTATTCCAGTGATAAGAACATGAAAAAGTCTTTTACTTCATTCATGTTCTGAAACGGCTATTGGGACCATAAAGAAAATTAAATCAGAAAATGTCATATGACTTCTACCACCATCCGTGAGATAGCACAGTATCAAATGACTACCGACTCAACCTCTCTGCCTCTTGTATTAATATCAATATGGACCATAACCGTAATAGCATGTATTAACAAAGTGAAGCCAATTATATTTGTCACAGTCACACAAAACCACCTACAAAAATTTTAAAAATATACGGAACATTTGATGTATTTGTCGTGCTATAAATCGTACCTTGAAAGGAAACACCTCGTTAATGCTTAGCTCACCCAAGTTTTTACTTGAGGTTGTCGTTTAGAGGGGAGATAACTGACCAACAGACAAACAGAGTTTAACAAAAATTTTTCAGGTTACCATTTGAAGTCTACTAGTCAATTTTTTTTCTTGTTACCTAACCGTTTGACAAAAGCTTATGTTTACATTAAAAAAAAAATCTGTTTAAAATCTGTTTTTCCGTTAACCAGCTGTCGCATCCCTGCGAACGACAACCCTCAGAAGTCGAAACTTGTGCGAGCTAAGGATTAACGAGGTCTTACCTTTTAACTTGTGATTCCTAAAAACATTTTGCCATTCGGTTTACATTAGTCCTATTCAGAAAGAAGCAAATCATAGTTAGAAAGAATATATTGAAGAATACGTTTTTGAATATTCATCTATCTGATTCTTATTAATTTCATTCAAATAGAAGTTTTGAATTATTTTTAGAATATTTTGATCAAAAACATATACAGTGTGTCTTAAATTCCCGATAGGATGAATTAGAAAGTATTTCAATCATACTTTTGTATACAGCACTGTTTACGTTTTAATGTTTACTTTTAAAGTATGTCCTCATTCTTATCAAACGTCTACATGACCTCTATAATTTATTTATGACAGAAATTAATAATATGGAATTACTTCATTTTTCATTGCCAATGTTGCAGTGGAAGCACCCATATACTCACCTATACCAATTATCAAAATAGTGTTATTATGTTTGCCTGGCAAAACTAATACCAATACCCCACTCATTCTTTTGAACCATCTTTTGAAGATGTTTTTTTTCAAAATTTTAGAATGATTAATGAATACAAGATTAACGGAAAACACAAATTTTGTATGTAGTGATCGGTATGGTTTTTGCAGGTCTAGAGATACAGAGGCAGCAATGGATGTTATTTCAAAAATTCAAACTGAAATTGACAATAATGAAAAATGTTTCCTCTTTTCTTCAGATTTGTGTGAGGCATTTGATACTGTACATCACGATATATTGATCTCAGAACTGAACAATTTTGGCATTAGAGGGAATATCCTCAATTGGTTAGTAGATTATATGAGTGATAGATAATATCAAAACATCAAAAAAGTTTCGTGGGAAATATAAATTTTAGGGTACCGCAAGGATCTATTTTTGGCCCACTCCTCTTTTCAATATACATTAACTGATTGGTAAGTTTACTTTTGAAAGGATTATTCAAATTATTTACTAATGATACAACAATTATATACTCTTTAGATAACTTCAACAAATAATTCATGATATAATATAAAAACAGCCATGAAAAGTATTTTAGGTTGGCTTCAAGAGAATGAATTAACTATAAATTCCAAAAATATTCATATATTATATCATTATATTATAATTATTGATAACAATTCCAATTAAAACAGCCAATTGAAACATTATTTAACTAATTAAATTAAAAATACAGGATTTTATGAACCTGGAGTCATCTAAATATTTTTATATTATTTAGGAAAATTTCACATTTGACTGTTTGGCCATATTCATTGTTCAATTATTTATATTTTTTTATATTTTGGTTTTTAATACCTATTAACAAATTTATTGTTCATTACTCACATGGATCACTTATGTTTTCTTGTGTGATTCATTATTTTTTTAAATTTGTTAGTTAATTCAGTTAATACTTATTCATAAACATCTAATGTTTCTTGGGATAATAAAGACAGAAACTTTTTAATATTTGATAGACGTGACCTTATTGACGAAATAATTTTAACGAGAAAATTTGATGTGATCGAACAAATTGAAATAATTTCACGCCAAACTATTGCTTACATTTTGTTATAACAGTATCATTCAACTCAAATCAATCAAAACCATCGAACACAAATGTTCCAAAAATATGATGGAACAACTTCTTCTCATGTACCATTTCATGACTGCAACTCTTCACTCATTCAGAAGAGGGGTTCATCAAAAAATCTATGAATTTAGTACCTTCATGCTGGAGACTATCAAAAATCTCCCATGACATTTCAATCAAACATTTCCACTGATGATACTGTAGTTGATCCTTCAGAAAACAAGTAAATAGAATGCCTTTTGATTCACATACCTCTAATTCAGAGCCAAATTCAGAAAGACCAAGGTACATCATGCCAAAAATTAAATAGCATCAATTAGTACTCAGGTAATTAAAGTAATTTATGATGCTGCTGATTTACACTGACAAAATGTTAATAAAGTCATGAAGCAAGTTTACCACACTTCTGATTAAAAGCATTCCATCAGAAAGTTCACTTTACCTTAATTGAAAAAACGTATCATTAAAATTTGTTTTCGGAAAAATTTTCTACACAGAAGAATGAAGGTCATTCTTTCTGTCATTCATCGAAAGTGCAACCCAGGCTTTCACCGTTTTTGTTCTAGTTTACAGAAGTAGGTGTTATTAGTCTGAAAATTATTCATGTGGTCAGTAAAAATACGTTTGGAGTCGTGACAGTGTATAGAATAGTTCTAGAATTTCAGATAAAAACGGGAGTGTCCCCTTTCCTGTAGAGATCAAGATCCGCACACTTACCTTTTGCTCAATGAAATTTTGTCTGAACCTTTTGCTGCTGAGGACAGTGTTAGAACATAGTAGGTTTAAAAAAGTAGAACATTTTGTGAGAAAATATAACTTCACGTATTTTTCGTAATCCCAAACTGTTATTTTGATTAACCGTCCGTTAAGATTTTTTAACGCCCAGCGGCCATTTCAAAATTTTCATATTCTTTTTGATATTGCTCTTGAGTTATTTTCGACAGTAAATCAACACTCGCTGCATATGATTCTCCCAATATTTCTAAAAATATTTGATTTTGTTCCTCAATTTCTTCAATTTCTTTCATGGTCGTTGTTAAATTGAAATTACGAAGGCAAAAAAATGACGATGTTTATAATATTGTTGTGATATTGTTAAGCTGTTCCATGAAAAGACGATGTTGGGATTTTTCTGTAAAATTACGAGGCACGTGGTTTGTTCTTTCCTAGTAATCTTTCAGCGGGACTACGAAAAGTCTTGAACGACACACGGCCGATATGCAAATAACGGATTCAGTTGTAATAATCCTTGACCCGTGTTTCGATCATCAAGTGATCATCTTCAAGAGCAAGATTAAACTTCCTTTACTTGGTGATCGACACCGTGTCGAGGTGTTGGGATAAAACTCCAGAAATATTCATTACTACACCAAAGGTTCCAAACAGTGCATTACAAGTTAAATATTGAACCTCATCTGTTATTTGCTACATATCGACCCTGTTACATTAATAATTATATCTACCAAGTAAATTCAGAAATAGGCAAATGATGAAAAGTAGAATCGTCAATGGTTGACATCAAAAATGTGGTTATGAGTTGTTTGGATGTAATTAATTTTAAAGTGACTTGTTTTTTTTTGCAAAAATGGTTGTGATGAAAAAAGAAAACACCAAAAATGAAGTATCTATTGGAAAATATGCTTTTTGCTGTCACATGCTCATACATTTTTTTGAAACCAGCATTATTTGCTTCGGTATCACATCAGCCTATTTTCATTGTCCATACTGAAAGTAATAGGTACGTTTATGCCCCATGTGTCCATGAAAAGAGTTGAAATTTTCTTTGATTATCAAGTCAAGAAATTGTGAGGGGATTTTATAGTTTTTCTCGAATTCTTACCATTAATGTTTTCATTTCTATCAGTGCCTCAGCCTCATGTAGTCAGTATATGAATCGAATTCAAATGAACAGATGAGTTTAAAGTAGAGTTTATTCTGCCAATGTTACTAATATTTCCTGTATCTTTTTCCATGTTCCATTTTCACTACATAAATACAAGACGAAAAATTGAAACTCAACACTATGTTATAAATATTCATTTTAATGTCAATAATAAATTAATCATTAATATATCAAATGTATATATACCAAAATTATCACTTATTAAATTGATTAGTAAAAAATACAGAGAAATATTAACGAGTCACAACGTACAAATATTTCCAGTACTTTTTCTAAATATTTATTTCTCTCCGAATCTCGTAATGGTAACTATTGTCATACATGCATGGTTTTTATGGTACAGGACTAGCTCACATGATGAAGTTAAGCATGATATTTTTTACAGCAAAATTGGGAGATACAGAAACTTTCTTTACTATAATCCATATGAGATAAAATAGAAATAATGGATCAATTATAAAAAATAACTCTGAAGCAAAATGAAAAATCAATAATCGAATAAAACGACAAAAGATTCCCATTGTTGGGATGCCTTTGGTAGATATACAATGGTTAGACTTTATAGAATCCTCCAAAAGTCAAAGGTAGAGGTAAGAAGCAAAGCAAACAAGAAATCAATCATTTCCCCTGAATTTAGCGGTGAGGGAATGAAGTCATCAAAAAATGTTTAATATAAGATTTTATAAATTATTCATTGATGTTGAGAATGCAGAAAGAGCATGGCTTATCAGAGTCCGGTTTTTCAAAATAAACGTCATATATTGCTTTTCATAAGTTGAACAGACCTTTTTTTGAGTATCTCCATTCATAATTTGACCAAAATGAATTTTTTCTAATATTGGGCAAATCAAAACTTGAAAACAATTTTCTCTTGATTTTTGCATTCATCCATTTTTCCACTCCTAAACTCTCCCAGGTTGCAAAAATGTATTCAATATTCAATATATACATTTGAACATTCACCTATCTGAATCTTGTTAATATTATTCAAATACGAGTTTTGAATCAGTTTTTAGGATATTTGGATCAGTTTCAGTATGTATGTTCATAAATTTACATATTGAAACATAAAACTGGAATCCCTGGCGTAAAATAAATCCAAAATAACCAGTTTTTCCATACAACAGAACTGCAATATTTTACACGAAGCGCGTTTTACTAACCAAGTTAGTGTCTTCAATAGGTGAAGAAAACCAATCCCTAAACTTTACCAGGGTAAACTTCAACTTTCCATTGCGCATCAATGATTTCTAGTGCAAAATTTTTCTGACTTCCGAAATCGGATATGAGTTGCGTGGCCTTTGAAACCTCTTCTAATGGCTCGCCTAGTCTGACCGATATGATGTTGTTCCACAGACCTTACAGCTTATTTGATACATACCCTACTTTTCTTCATTCTCCAACAGATTGTCTGATCTAACCTAACATTTGCTGATTTGAAGAATGCCCATTGCTTTCAGCTATGTGCCTAATAACATTTTTCTCAATATTGTACCTTTCACTACTCAATGGGGAAGTGACAAGCCTATGGATCAACTCAATATTCGGGGATCTGTTGTACCTATGATTTCTTTATGCAAAAAAATCGCAAAAATACCAAAGTATGGCATAAAAACTATGGAAAGTGACAAAAGTTCCATTTCAAAAATCCTATTGTTCACCTTTTTAATAATGTTCATGTTAAAATTAGCGGAAACTTCCACGAGAAACTTTACCACAATTTTTTACACGAAATATTTGATGTGTGCCAGAAAGAGAAAGTGTAATTTGTTAGATTGAAATAGAAACCATTTTCATAGTTAGGAATTGGTTTTCTTCATCTCCTGAAGGCGCTAACTAAGTTGATGAAACGAGTGTCAAGAACAATATTGCAGTTCTGCTATTTGAAGATTGTTTGGTATTGAAAAAATATGTAGTAT
>WOGN01000914.1:0-13350 GCA_015342105.1 Leptinotarsa texana | reverse complement strand
TCTGGTTCAGATACTGTCCTGTGTGAGTGGGTATTCGATATACAGATGTTTCCCATTTAGTGTCGGTCCTCTTCACCAATACGTGTCGTCTACGTATCTCAACCAGACTCGGGGCTTCTTGTGGGCTTCTTCAACCACTTTCAAACAAATCATTTTCAGAGATATGAAAATTATATTTGAGATATAGATTGTAAACACGACAGGGGTGCAAAACTTTCCAAGTATTAGCGATTCAGAATTGCCTATACTTCATGTATTTTTAAAGGGCAAAACACGAGCACTACAGAAAAATCCTTAAGGCGCTCTCGGAGCGGTGCGAGTGCAGTTTCCTTCAGTGGCCATTTTATCTCACTACAATTATCTATTAAGAGAAAATAGACCTTCATTATTATGATATAATTACTATATTACACGAAAAATTGACAAAATAGCTTCAATCGAACTACATAGGACTAGTCTTATGTAGTTTTGGCATATTTTCTTCCAATGAAAGCCTTCACGAAAACATGAAGGAAAACAGATAAAATGATAACAGTAGCGAATAGCATCATGTGATGACTAAAAGTAAGTTCGGTTTTCTTTTCCACTATTAAACGAACAGTTCCAGCAAGTTCCTTCAGTTGCCAACAGCTGTAGACGTTCGAATCGGAAATTTTGACATTTTTGATGTGGATTCTGTCCGTTATGCTGATGATGATCCTGCCTTTGGATTCCTCTGACACAATTTCCGGAATAAGGTTTTTGTTCCCTATCTGCCACTGAATCGGGGCGTCCGTGTTCAAATTTCCCGGGCATGTCAAAACGATTGTTTTGCCTTTCACACCGTAGATCGTTTGACGTTCAACTGTTGGTTCTAAAGGGGGAAAAGGTTGCGCTATGGAATAAATTCCAGCTGAGTTGTTGACTTTTTCGATCACCTTTCCATCCTTATCCACCACTTCGAATATTTTATTCGCTTGACATTTCGTCTTGCAGTATCCCACCATTATCTCGTTTCGCCTGGATTTAACTTGAGGTAGTTCTTTGATAGATTTTGGTAATATGTGTGAAACGCAAGGGATTCCGAATTGGAACACGTCGAACAATTCCAAGTCTACATCCGTTATTTTTTGCGCATTATCTGTCTCATTAGTCGAATTTGACGCCAACGTTAATTTGTGTTTTTCTTTGGAATAAACCGTGCAGTACCCCAGTTTGTTTTTTCTTCCGACTTTACCACAAGTACTACATCTGGACCATTCGGTCCATTCTGTGTCCACAATCAACTGGTAACCTTGGATTATTTCGAACTTTTTGGGATAAGGACCAAGTGGTGTCTTAGGATTGTGTACCTCAAAGAAATCACTGTCGCTCACATTGACCACAGTCAGGAAATACGGAGCGGTCAGTAACTCACCTAGACTGCAGACATACTGACCAGAATGTTCTATTTGCAAATTGTACAGGTGCAAGGTTTTTTCTCCCGGAGATTCAAAAATATTCTCTGTAAACTCTACTGGCACCAAATTTTTACCGTCGATCCTTGCCCACTCCCAAATAACCAAATCTAATTGATGACGTTCTTCAGGACTTATACAAATCTTGCAGTCGAATTTGACATTGCTTCCTTCAAAACCTAAAACTGCTTCAGGTGTGGCCGATAAATATTTACCAAGTGTTTCATTCTGTGCTTTCAGGCATATGTAATATTCCTCCCATTTTTGTTCGTTCATTTCTAGGAGTTTCGGATTTACACCGGGATATTCCGATTTGTCACCTCCAAGGTAATTCAGAGTCTTACCCCTTTGTTTATTGTAAATGCTGGAAGCTTTCTCCCTTATTTTTTTGAAAGGGCTGTCAAATAGTGCCAGAATACCGGGTATAATTGTAATTAACATTATTTTGTTGGCTAGAATAGGAGCTTTCATTTTGACGTTTCGAAGAAGATTTGTTACACTTTCTGATGCACAAAAATTTTATGTGGTGAAAAATTATTTCAGGGCTAATTATTGATGGCTGATGCTAGTTTTTGGTAGCCAGATCTTGGCGCTCCGGCCTACTTTTCGAGGAATAAGAGATTGAAAATCTGCTTTTCAGGAAATAAATTCACCTAAATTCTTCAATGAACTCTGTTTATTTGCTACTTGTTAACAATGACCAAGTACTAAAAAGCACTATTAAACAGTTGAATTGGTCTGTTCTGAAAATGTGTTTAACGTTAATTATATTCAAATTTCCCATTATTGAAGAAAGTACTCACCTCAATTAATAGAAAATCTACATAATGTAACGTATTATAAAAATACTTCTGTGATTTTCACTAGACAGTTTTACAAAAACGCAACACGTGTTTCGCCATACAATGGCATCCTCAGACGTGTTTTAATCTTAAAGATTAATCTTAATTAATCTTAAAGATTTTTTATTATTTCTTGAATCAAGATCTGATGACTGGACAATGAGAAGAAAAAACTTTCTATAGTAAATATTCACAAACATTTCCACCAACTTCCATACGATGGTACAAACGAGCTTCTATTGTCGCCCTCACACGGTTGAGAATCTCGGGAGTTATTTCTCTGCACTGCCTCATGATATTCTCTCTCAAATCTTCTAATGTTGTTGATTATATCTCATACACTTAGACTTGAAATGGTCCCATAGAAAGTGAGATCCGGAGACCTTGGTGACTATTTTGAAAATGATCATCCAAAGTCAAAAATATCATCGATAAAAAAAGGTCCTATGATGTGGTCACCTAAAATTCCTGTCCAAATATTCAGTTTTTGAGGTCGTTGAGTATGAACTTGACGGTATAAATGAGGATTCGTACACTCCAATATCGTCAACTTTGGCCGATTCACCTTTCCATCCAAACTAAAAGTAAATTTATCCGGAAAACAAATGTTATGCAAGAAACTCTGTTGCAAGTTGATCCGTTCAGTGAGACTATTTCCATTCTGGTAGTACAAACTCTTCATTTCAATCCATTCTCGAATCGTATAAACTACTGCTTCTTAAGAATTTACAAAAATAGAAACACCAATTGTTGCTTCACCTGGTAGGTAATCGTTATTGTAGAATGAGACAAATACAAAATGTAGAAGTATACTTCACAAAAATACCTATGAAACCTAGGTAACAGATTGTAGAGAAGTTCATTCAGGCTGAGTCGTTTTCAACTCGACTAATTTTTAGCTTCCAAACTATGAGCTTCAGACTATAATGTATTGTAATTTATTGAAATCTGTTCATCATGGAATATCATAATGCAAAACACTTGATCCATCAAAATAGAAAATGGTGACATGCTATGGAGATGCGATTGGGAAAGATAGATCAAATTTGAATATTTCAAAATAAGTCCCCCTGTATATGGTGTTTTTTATTTTTTCTTGAAAATCATTGTACCAAAAGTTATTCAGGGTGGCTCGTTTTAAATGGAATGCACTGTATACGTATTCAGTTTTACGCAGTTCAGGTTTTGCAATTAATCCATTTCGCGCCTTTTCTTTTTCACATTTCCTCTCTCATTTTCTTGAGTAGATGACGAAAAAGATTATTAACGAATTCCACCAAAGAATCCAGTACGGATGTTTAAAGAAAATCAAATATTTTATTACGACCGTTGTTCGTCTCATTGAACAATTTGTTTATTATATTCTTTTGAGTAGATTGTGAAACAAGATTAATACCAAATTTCATCGTCAAACTCTGAGCAGTAACCGAGACATATGAGGCATGTCAAAAAATAAGATAAATTTAAATTTTTTTAAAGAAATATTCATTTTATTCATCAATTTCTTTTTTCTTCCCTTCAAAGTAGTATCCCAGCGTATTTTACCAATCCTAGAAGCAGTTATGATATTCACTAATCGCGGGTCGTGGTTGGAAGACTCCATGATCAAAGCGCTGGATGCTGTAAAAAATGGCATGGCATTTAGAACAGCAAGTTCTGTGCCTGTTATGTCCCCAAAAAAGCGAGCCTAAAGGCAAAAATAAAGTGGCTGTCGGTGAAACTTAATATTTAGGTGGGCAAAAACAGTTTTTACGGCAGAACAGGAAAATGAGCTCGCGAAGCATATTAAAGATATGGAGATGAGGATGTGCGGATTATCACGACAAGATGTTTTATCTTTGGCGCATCAACGTGCAATAAAAAATAATATCACCAACTCTATCAAAAGAGAAAAAGCAGGATATGATTGGCTGAGAGGATTCCATCAGCGGCATTCAGATATAGCCCTTCGTGCACCTGAATCCATTTCTACTGCTCGAGCACGAGCCTTTAATAAACCAGTAGTAGATAAGTTTTAGTTCACAAAAAACCATCCATGCCACCGTATCTAAAACGTTAACGAAATGGATGAACAACAATCCTGGCTGGCCAGTAACTGTATTTCAGATTGCAAAGTTTTTTGGAGAGGCTTATTTGAAAGCAGCGGTCCCATTAAATGTCATCAGTGGATTTGCCAAAACTGGGATATTTATCGCTGCAGCAACAACCGAAATAGAATATAATGAAGCCTCTAGTGTAATAGAAACGCCTGCAGCGGTTTCACTCATACAACAACTACCAGCAACGGATCCCTCACCAGAACTTCAAACGTCTTCACAGATTTGCAGAATAAAACACCGTCACCAACTCCCATAAATGATGGGAATTTGTCAATTCGGAGTCCTTTGTCGCCATTGCCATCTACGAGCTACGCACGCACTTCAAGTGTATCGCCATCCATTCTGGAAGATAGTCAATGTGAATCTGCTAATGTTGCACCAGATTAAATTCATCCTTTGCCCAAAATTGTCGATAAAGAAATCCATCTTAAGAGAAAACGAATGGACACGTCAATCTTAACTAGCACGCCATACAAAAATTATTTGGAGGAAGAAAGAAATAAAAAGACAAATAAAGAAAATAGAACCAATAAAACAACAAAATATAAAGAAATAACACCCTAAAAAGAAACAGAAAGGGAGAAGTGTGGGCAAAAGAATGTTAAATAAAAAGAAGAATATTATATCACAGTCATATGAGGAAGAAGACGCAGAATGTCTTTTCTGTATGCAAACATTTTCTAAAGAAGATAGGTGCGAGATATGGATAACATGTTGTGTATGCCAAAGATGGGGCCATGAAGCTTGTACAGGAATAGATAGCGATAGCATTATAAAATATTTTTTTGAGTTTCATTTGTATTTGTTGAAAATAATGCAGAAATTATTTTTTTTATTTTCTTAATGCTGATTTTGAGTAGTGAGATTTATTATACTAGATTTTCTGTTTTAGAAGATGAGTTATTTACCTACTTGAGAAGATTACATGATTTTGTTTAACCTTTACTTAACTACAGATCTCAAACAATGTGATGATTGTTTCCTTATTCAATTATAAAGGGGACCGACTGACTTGATTCAAGATTGTAAACCCTGATTATGACTTTATGTAGGTAATTCTTCCATAACCTATGACATGATCCTGGGATCATCTTGCCCCTACCGCAGAGATCATCTTGGACACCGGGGTGTACAAGAAGGTCCTTTCATGACGTTTTGAAAAATGGTGTTTATTATAATAGATCATCATAAAATATATATTTTGTGTTTGACAACAATAAGATAGATAAATTTACTATGGATACATGTATTTGTATATGTAGTGTTAGGAATCACACGTTAAAAGGTAAGACCTTGTTAGTCTTTAGTTCGCACAAGTTTCTCAACTTCTGAGAGTCGCTCGTATGGGGCGACAGCTGATTAACGGAAAAACAGATTTAAACAGAATAAGTCAAATAGCATTTAAATTACAAGCATTCTGCCTTAAGTGAATCATCTTGTACACCTTTCTCCTACTAAAAAAAATTAAAAAATCGCTAATTGAATCGACGTAGCCGGAGAAATTTCAACCTTGCTTTTTGAACAGATCTCGTAGGTAGATATAGATTTTTGGTAAAGTGAATAACTCATTCGGTTATAAGAAATGAACCTAACGAAGTTCACTCTATTCCTTATCTCTCGTGACACATTTTCTTCCATGCCATGCGCTTGAATAGATGGAAAATATTTATACCGAATTTCATCAATGAACTCTGCGCAATAACACGATAACCGATATACAGGTAGCTGACGATGCTGCTCTCCCCGTGATTGCAGTCATTTTGTCGATTATTGTGACGTTCTTTTTTTTCTGCTGCTTTCGAGCCAAAGGCCTTTCTCATTTGGGATGACGATTTAATGAAACGGCCAACTCAAATAAGCAGATCGATGTTTCATGAATTTACTCGACCTCCTTCAGGTTTCGCGCTGTACGTCATCTAGAGAATTACACTAGTTTACAGCTAATTTACGACTGTAATGGGGAAGGCAGTTCTTTGTTAATTTTTGGTCCATAAATGCGAAAACGATAGTAAAAATTTCCTGACACGTAAGATTTTCGAGTTATGATTTTTTTCACAAAAAATATAATGAACACGACATTCCAAATTGGCTTTTCCTGTAAATTGCGCAGTATTCGAATCTGCTTCCACTGTATATGAGACTTGTACGCCGCGTCTATCATTTACAACAAAAAAGCGAACAATGCGAATGAACAAAACTACAATCAATCTCGAAAATGAGATAAAAGATCTTGGTATAACATATGATAGTAAATTAACATGTACAACACATATAAGGAATATGACTGCTGATGCAAATAGGATGCTTAAAATTGCTATATTTTGCGTATGCCAGATCTAAGTTAAGTATGGCTCTGTGTTATAGAATCCAGTTCACGACTACCAAAAAACAAAGGAAGTTCCTAAAATACTTATGTCCAAAAGTTGATGCTCAATACCCCACGAGGGGCATCGATCATAACATATTGTTGGCACGATTTGATATGACTTCTGTGGAAAATAGGAGAGTTATCCTTGGTATAAAATTCCTGCATAAAATACTAAACAACTATATTGACAGTACGGTGTGTGTCTGGTTTTTCAAGAAATAGTAAACACAAAATAGTATATCCGGATATTCTGCAAGAAGGCCGGTTCTTCATGGAGAAGATTTACCAGTTCCAACATCTTTGGCAAATTGGGAGGAAGATTTGGAAATGTACGATGACCAGGCAGTTTCCCATGATATGCCAAAAAGACGGTCCTTATTTTCCCGAGAGTGAAGGAAGTACTCCACATTTAATCGAACAACCTGAATTGAATGATCTAGTTCGGGACCTCCACTTGTCCAAAGAGAATGCTGAAGTATTAGGGTCTAGATTACAACAATGGAATTTACTAGCCTCTAGAACCAAAGTTACAATATTTAGAAACTGTACCATGAGCTTTCGCCGTGTTTTACTATACCGGATAAAATGTGTGTTTGTGTTAATCCAAATGGTGTGATGGGAAAATTAGGATTTGCACATAACCCGGACAAATGGTGTTTATTTATAGATTCGTCTAAAACAAGTTCAAAAGTCGTTCTGCTCCATAGTGGTAACAAAAAACCCTCTATTCCTCTTGCATATGAAGTTGCCATGAAGGAAACACACGAAAGTGTGTCACTTATTCTAAATGCAATAATACGTATTAGTGGCAAATATGTGGTGACCTTGAAGTCATAAAAATATTACTAGGTCTTCAGGGCGGATTTACGTTTTGCTGTTTTCTTAGGCGTTGGAAGAGTAGGGCAACACAGAGTCATTAGCAAGTAAAAGAATGGCCTCCGAAAGATAAATATATTCCAGGTCAAACTAACGTGAAGAATATACCTCTTGTTAATCCCAAAATCGTTTTGTTATCTCCATTACACATTAAACTGGGGTAATGAAAAATTTTGTAAAATCATTTGACAAAGAAAGTGATGCGTTTAAATATCTTAAACACGTTTTTCCAAAATTAGGTGATAGGAAGGTATATTTGTTGGACCACAAATTAGAAAACCACTAAGTGATCAACAGTTTGATCGAAAATTAAGTAATGTTGAATTAACTGCGTGGAGTTCTTTTAAAAGAATTGTTTCGGAGTTTTTAGGGAACAAGAAAGTAGAATATTACGAAATACTCGTAGAACTACTGTAGAATGGGATGTCGCATGTCTTTCAAAATCCATTTCTTGCACTTCCATTTGAATTTTTTCCCAGAAAATTTGGGTGCTGTCAGTGACGAACAAGGGGAACGGTTCCATCAAGACATACTTACAATGAAACAACGTTATCAAAGCAGATGGAATGAAGCAATGATGAGGGATTATTGTTGGTTCATTATGAGGAAAAACTATGAAACATAGAAACGAAAGTCAACATAAAATTGTTATGCACAAAAGACTTCATTTGAATGTTTTTTCATGTGTATTGTAAATGAAGTACGTTATCCTCAAAATACATTGTTTTTTCTTGTTTTGATCTTTATATTTTCCTATAATATGTGAAAATTTTTGTATAAAATAAAAATAACTATAACTCAAAATATTTACGTGATGGAAAATTTTTGATGTTGATGGTACACTGTCGAACCACGATAGGTATGTTGTACTTGGCGCACTTATTCACTCGTAATATATTCAAATAGGTAGCTGTGAGCTTTGTCTTTTTGATAAAAGTCGGTCAATATCTTTGTAAATATTTTATAGCATTTTGAGTAGAAACCAAAAATATTTTTGATATATTTCACATTAATCAATCAGGCTTATCGGATTCTTGAAGTGTTTTTACCTAATACCAGATAATAATATCGGCTGCACTTATATATGTACCCAATTATAAATGATGAAACACTCAGTTCTTCAGTGATATTCACGAAGAATGTATAGGTAAGTGTTAGTGTTACGCAGGATGCTTCCATCAAAAATAACGTTCAATATTATTTCAGGGGTTTATTCTTTTTATCAGCTTTGGCTCTTGCCACTGCGGACCTGCCGGTAATAGATAAAAACGTTTTTAAAAATTGCTCCAGAATACCTTTTTGCTCGTAAGTACTATAATTGAAATATTGTTTACCTGTTTCATTCAAATTATCAGCTTTAAATTTTCTGTTATTCACATAAAGACTATCACTCGAGAAATAGTTAATTGTTCAACTAGTTTCTGAATGCATGCTTTTGATACAAAATATATAGTAAAATATCATTTAGACGTTCAGATGATGTCATGGCCAGCACTAGTCTCATTGGAACGTGCTAGTTAAAAATTTACGTTGATATTTTCCTATCAATAAAAAACGAAAATGCACGAAAAATCCAGAAAATAATGCTTTAACTCGTAAATAAATCAAATGCAAAGCACTTGCATGGTGTTGAATTCCATTGAAAGCATTTGCACGGTACAAAAAACAAATTGAAAACTGTCGTGATCTTCTCTTCAGTTTCAATCGTCATCGGCTTCAGCTACCAGTAATTATCAGTGAAACGATGCAGATTTCTTCACGGTAATAAAAAAATTTGAAATTGTACAACATTCCAGAGTATTTTCTGTGGTACAACTGAATCGGACACGTTTAAACCCGCCAGTCGCTGGCTCATTAGAGCTGATTTACACAGAACAGACGTCGGCATCAGAGGGAGGTGTGGTACGGGCGTGGCGTAGAAATTTGTTCTTTCCGGCATCTCTCCTTCGCATACGATAGAAACTACGTGTATGCAACGTCGTTTCCACGTCGCTTCATCGCTTCCACATCATGTACGTAGGAAATATGAGAAAAAGACGTCCGTTCCGTGGGAATCGGCGCTTATTCATCAGTCGCCCAGTTCCACACATCCCAGCCACAGTTCCACAAACACAAATCGTCCCACCAATCGTCGACTGGTCCCATGAGTCGTTGCCCAGTTCCACAAATCCCAGTACCAGTTCCACCAATCATTATTGTAGCTCAGTTCCATAAGTAATAATAATAGTCTTTAATATTACCCATTACATGCTTGGAAAACAGTGAGATTTTGGAGTAAAGGCTTATAAGGATGATGTTTTCCTGTTACAGTCGTCATTGTAATAGAAAAGTGATCATTTTTCAATGCCCTTCATATTGTCTGCCTGTCATATTGTTTTCGTTATCTCGACATCGTTTCACGTTGCCTCATCGTTTCTATATCATTTACGTAGGAAATATGAGAAAAAGACGTCCGTTCTGTATGAATCGGCGCTTATTTGAAGGTCTCCCAATCCCACAAATCGTCCCCTGATCCCACAAATGGTCGCCTAGTCCCACAAATCCTAGCCACAGTTCCACAAAGAAAAATCGTCCCACCAATCGTCGCCTGGTCCTACAAGTCGTTGCCCGGTCCCACAAATTCCAGTACCAGTTCCATAAATCGTTATTGTAGCTCAATCCCATAAGTAATAATAGTAGTCTTTATTACATGCTTGGAAAACAGTGAGATTTTGGAGTATAAGCTTATAAGGATGATGTTTTCCTGTTATAGTCGTCATTGTTATAGGAAACTGATCATTTTTCAATGTCTTTCATATTGAATATAGAATAAAGAAAATACTTTTGTCTAGTTTCTACTGTGTTTATTTATTCGTTATTTGAAAATGGCCTTATAAGCCGAAACCGGTCGTAACGAATAAATAAACACAGTAGAAACTAGACAAAAGTATTTTTTTTATTCTATATTCAACATGAATTTCTACAAATTAATAAGTCATCAATCGAACAAGTCCTTTATATTGCCTGCCTGTCATATTGTTTTCGTTATCTCGATATCGTTTCACGTTGCCTTATCGTTTCTACATCATTTACGTAGGAAATATGAGAAAAAGACGTCCGTTTTGTATGAATCGGCGCTTATTTGTTGCCCAATCGCACAAATCCCAGTACCAGTTCCACAAATCGTTATTGTAGCTCAATCCCATAAGTAATAATAGTAGTCTTTATTATTAGCCATTACATGCTTGGAAAACAGTAATATTTTGGATTATAGGCTTATAAGGATGATGTTTTCCTGTTACAATCGTCATTGTAAAAGGAAAGAACCATTTTTCAATGCTCTTCATATTGCCTGTCTGTCATATTGCTCTCGTTGTTTCGACATTGTTTTCACGTCGCCTCGTCGTTTCCACATCATTTGCATAGGAAATATGAGAAAAAGGCGTCCGTTCTGCGTGAATTGGTCCCACTAATCGTCGCCCAGTCCCACAAATCCCAGCCACAGTCTCACAAACACAAATCTTTCGTCGCTCAGTCCCACAAGTCATTGCCCAGTTCCATAAATCCCAGTATCAGTTCCACAAATCGGTATTATAGGTCACAACCATAAGTAATGATAATAGTCTTTATTATTACCTATTACATGCTTGGAAAACAGTAAGCTTTTGGATTATAGGCTTGAAAGGAAGATGTTTTGCTGTTACAATCGTCACTGTGATAGGAAAGTGACTATATCTTACTGTTCTTCATATTGCCTGCCTGTCATATTGTTCACGTTGTCAACACGGTTTGTACAATATTTACCGGAAGCGGAAAGTTCAGTGAATCACAAAACGAACGTTTTATCCAATTTTTCATCGGTCATCAGATACTTTTTCCACTTGTTGAAACGGACTAATGGTATGTTGTACCATATTGCCCTGATATTGCCTAATATTTTACAGGAAGCGCGGAATATTTGAAAACGATTTGATTTCTCATAATACATTGTATAACTTCCAATATTGTGCAATGATATTGTACGGGTATATCTGCTATAGATACCTCTATTCCTAAAATAATGAAAATTAATAATAATAATAATAATGGTCCAAAAAAGTACATATTTTTCATAATTTTTACCTAGAAATAAAATATTGGAAATAAAAGGCGAAGTTCATTCAACGAGAATATTGCTGATGACTTGTTCTACCACCAATCAACATTGATATTAATTCGTTGTGACTTGGGCCTGTGGTGATTAATTGAGAAAAAGATTTGTTAACTAGTAATAGCTCCATCTGGTGAACAAAACCACAAAAACGCGAAAGAAACATACCAGAAACCAAAATAAGTATGAGGATTATATCCAGGAAAGATACATACGTATAAGATAATGGATATTTCGAAACAAAACCATTCATCTCCCCAAACGTACCTACACACCACGTTGGGAGAGATAAAATATTGAGAACCGGTTTGTAGGTGATCTATTTAATTGATTTTATCATGACCTTGTTGCAGGCATTTATCAGAACCTACTCTGTAGATACTGTGGTACAATTTCACTTTGAAATATTTATTTTTTTTATTCTGTAGTTCAGTACATTTTCTGTAACCAATGTATTTTTGTTTCATTCAAAGATTTATCTTTCATTTATCTACAAATTTTACTTTAATAAATGTCACGTTATCAATAACATAAGCTCTTCATCTGAATGATTTATTTTTCACACAATGTATCTGTTATATCTCACTTTCAACAACATATAACATATGTATTGATAAGGATCTTCGCACGCTCAGTATAATCAGATCAAACACGTCATTCAAAAAAATTAACCTTGAAGCAAATCAATCACCATGGATTTAGTATTTTTCCTTTAATTTACCTACATATTTTTTCGTTTTTGTTTTCATTGAATGTATGTGTAATATGTATGACTGATCAACTATTCATTTCTAAAGACATAACATTACTGACATTTCCATCTGAATCACAAAACATTTTATAACAATGATAGGAGACTTAATATCATTATATTGCAGATAAAATTGAGTTACATTGCAGCTGGGCAGGATAATACTGTTCATAATCTAATGTGCTTGATGGAAAAAATATTATTTTTTAAATTAAAATATCATCTGAATTCAGTTGTGGAGTTTGCCTCAAGAGAACTCTCCTGGACTGATTTTTTTTATTCAATCGTCATATAATGAATGACTCGCTTTGTTATATCTCGTGAAGTCACACAAGCTTTCGACAAACGTGCGGATTGAAGACGGGAATTATGATAACAATAAATGCTGTCGATTTGAAATCTCAACCATAGATGACGAGCATTATCAAAATATACAAATGATGCACAAAATTTGATTTGAAGGATACATTCAGACATTTTGAAGAGTATCATTGCTAACAATATAGTAGTACAGGACAGTATCTGAACCAGAAATCCAACCACCATCAGTCGACTAAGACAGGAATCATCAAGACTCTACTAGACCGTGCTTTTTGGCTCTGTAACACAAAGGAAGTTCTCGAAAAGGAACTAGGAATCATCAAAAATGACCTACAACGTAATGGTTACTCCAGAGTGATGATAGAACAGGCCGTAGCTAGAAGACATCAAGTTCTCCACAAGGAAGAGAAGCCACCTCAACCAGTACTTGTAGTTCCCTACATCAGAGTATTATCGGAAAGGATAAGAAGGATTGGGTCCAAGTATAACATCAGGATCTGCTTCAGATCTGGAAATACTATCCGTAGC
>WOGN01000913.1:0-12334 GCA_015342105.1 Leptinotarsa texana | reverse complement strand
TAATGTTTATATTTGGAAAAATATTTTTGTAATGAAACTACGTATTTCCTTCTCCGATATTTCCTCTTTCACCAGAACCTTTTTTTGAATTCATTGTTGTTAGTTTTTGAGAAATAAAGACCCATTTATTCAAGAATCTTCAATTAGAAATGTCACTTTTGCTACAGTTTTGCACATTTTTCTAAACAATATTAGGAGTTTCATAAGTTTCTATCGGCTTTATTTGGGTATTTTCACCTTCCACAAACTGAAAAATATGAAAATTGAAATGAAGAACTTTATACATGTGAAGAAATGTTAACTTTTTGGTTTACCCCGATAAGTTACTGCGTCATATCCTTTCAAACTGCAAGAGTGTTCTGATTTCCATGAATTATAATATCATTTTCCGCCGCTCTGTCTTGCATTTCCATTATCTGAAACGTTCCAGATTTTCTTGAAAGTACCGCTCATAATAACTTCTCACAACTTTGTTCGCTCGTGGAGCTGCTTTTGTGACAGATCCTTCGTTTTCTCTAACCAGAAAATGCTGAAGTATACGGCAAGAAGATAATAAACCGATGTTTAATTGTGCTGTCTCACGCCATGATGACGCTTTATTAATAGGCCACTTTTCTAATGACAAAAGCAGCCCGAAGGAATTGCACGGATACATTAATATAATCAGTTAAGCTGGGACGAAAACTGAACAAAATACTATTTAAATGTAATGAAAGAGTGGTTGTAGTTATCTGTCGACAATATTTTTGAATTATCAACGCCATGTAGTATGAGACAAACGATGACACTAATAACTCTGACAATTATTCCAAGAGAGATTATATCAGGTGATCTGGTCGGCCACGTCTATCTATCAACCGGGTCGGAAAATTGACGAACGAGTTTTCAACTGATGTTACGTTTTCAAAGAGATATCTCCTGATTGCGACAAAATGATTCAAAAATGGGTGGCTAGATACAGAATGCTGCCATAGAATGGCCCGCTAGATCACCTGATATGGCGCCCTTAAACTTTTTGTGGGAGTTTGTGAAAATTAAGTATTTGTTACACAATCGCAGTATATTTCATAGTGCATGGATAGCGTAGGTGGTGCTTCTATTTGAAACATTCTATAATTTGAAAAATTTGTAAACAAACTTCATTAAGATCAGGAATTGAATGATGAACATTTCAAACAATTATTTGGGTGAAGAACTGTGGGTTTTGAATACAATTCTTCTAGAAATTATGATATTTATCGGTTGTAAACAGATATAAAACTGCTAATTACTCAGGAACGACTAATGTCATTTCTAAAAAAAGTGTTGGCATAGATGATTGGAATAATTATTAAAGAAAGTATCTTGACAACGAGTGATGCCACACTATTGTAATAAATTTTGTCCGACGTTGCCATAGTTGATATGGGGAAGGGGACGTGTATACAGGGTGTTTATTAAATATGCGACCAAAATTTTAAGGACTATTACTTGGACTAATCTAGACTATTTATTCTTTGATGATTTTTGAAAGGGCACATCGTTTCGAAAATATTGAGCGAAAAAGAATTTCGACAATTACAATTTATTACCAAAAATTACATGTAATGTATCTTAATCCACAAGAAAAACTGTTAAAAATGACTACCCCCCGCTCAGATGCAAGAATTCAATTTTCTAGTCATCGACTCCCGAAGTCTTGGATTCTAATTGCGTTACACCCAGCAAATTGAATGTCTGCAGTTGTTTGTAGTAATCGGATTGTTGTTGATAGGTACGAAAGGAATTGTTACATTTTGTATTACTTGGTAGGTCCAGTGTAGTACGCTATACTTTTATTATCAAAATTGTTATTGTCCAAATTCTTTGTTGCCTCTTCAAAACAAAGAGCCTCATCAAAAATCATCAAAGGCCAAAATATCCTTAGAATAATCCAAAGAATAGTATTTGTTAGAATGTATTTCATAAGTGATTGAAGATCTTGTTTCAGGACAATTAAAGTTTAGGATTCAGGTATCGTAAATTTTTCAATTTCTAAAGTGTTGAAAAAATGGGGATTCATTCAACTGAAAATTTCATATTTTGAAAGAATAAATTTTTGAGAATTTTGACGCAACCGCTTCCCATATAACTATTGAATAACAATTCTTTTATATCCAATTTAATAAGAAAATTAATACCTATAGTGTCTTCCAACAGGGAGTTCGGAAAATGGGTTTTCTGTTCGGGCAACGTACTGCGCGTTTCGCCCATCTAATGAAAACATCGCCGCTGTCTGTGAGAGTGTGAAGGAGATTCCTAGGCCGTCGATCACAATAACTCGGCTTGAACTGAAGGTAAACGATCACAGGCAAAGACGTGATTTCGCTGAATCGGCTCCGGAGCAATGGGAAATGTTCCTCAATTTGGTTTATAACAACAAATGCAAGTTTGAAGAAAATAAAGTTGAGTTTAATTCATGACTTTTTCAAATTCACTGCGAAAAGTATTCAAATTGATGTTTCAATTGTTGGGTTTTAACTTTCAAAGAAGTTTGTTTCTAATTCACATATTGGCAACAGCGCCTATATCAAGTTGAAATAGTTTATACGCACCTAGATATTCTACTTTAAAAAAGAAAAATTATCTTTATAAATCAACAATTAAGACAAATAAGACAATATAAATTATAGTTCAATACCACCTCCACAAGCCACATAAACAACAGTTGTTTTGTTATTTATTTATATAGAGGAAGATAGGTTAGGTGCACAAAATGTCATACGTCACAGAATGTCTCGGAACTCGGAACATAAGTAAACAGAACAGCACGCCTCTGAAATATGACATCTTTGTTTGTCTCATACAGGTAACGGATTCATTGTCCTTTATTAGCTATAACCGATGTTGCCAAATGGTGAAATAGAAACGAATTTAAATGTTGAATGCATTATTTCAATCCTCTGTTATAAGTAATTAAATATTTTTTTTAAGAAAAAGGTTGAAATGATGAGTTTAAAATACGTTGTTTTAGAGGTCTTTTATGAAAACTACTTGATTTTGGTCAGGAGGAACATTCCCCATTGGTAACTAACTCAATCCACATGAGATCAAATAGCGTCTAATGCATCCCGAAAAAGTTACTGCTGGTGATTTGAACTGAAAGATCTGGACACTAACAACAAGCGGTTTCAATAGGATGGCGCTAAGTGCCACACAGCTCAAACTACATTGGATGCATGAGCGATTTGAGGACATTGTCATCTCACATGGAGGTAATGTGAACTGGCCACCAAGATCGTACGATTTGACCCGCTAGACTTTTTCTTGTGATCGGGAGGATCACGTGGTAAGAGAGCCTACTGGTTGTATTATTCTACTGTGGTCCTACGTCAGGTGATGCACCACCTCTTACATATTGAATGTCAAGTCGCTACTACCTCATGCGGTAATAAAAGTAATGTTGTATATCTACAGGGTGTAACTGAATAAGTGAAAAACATTTAAGGTGATTCCTCATCAAAATAGGATAGGATCTTTCATATATTGGAGCATCCCTTGTTAGGATACAGCCTCTTGAAAGGGGTACATAAAATTGGTATAACACTTTTTTTCACAAGCACTGAAAAAGTTACAATATTGAAATTGACCTGACGTTTTGTACTACCAGAAATACACTTAGCCAGTAATTTATTTGGTTCACCCCATGGTTGTAAGGGGTGGAAAAAGCAACCCCTAAAATTTATTTACAATGTAACTTTTTGTCTTATTATTTGTTTACTATTTAAAAATTTATTTCCGATAGCCTGTTTTATTCTAAACAAAAAATGTTTCTTGGGTTGTTTGCCCTAAATAAACCAGTTCGCAGCAAAAAATTATTTTACGAATAACTACAGAGATACATCGTCATAAATACGAACTGGATTTATTGTTACTTTGTAGTTAGTACCTGCATTACACGATAAAAGGGTAATAAACAAAACTAATTTATTAATAACAAAACACACAACATGTAGACATCATAGTAAATGTTCAATATATCTACCTTCAGACATTACGCATGCGTCTAGACGTCGGCGTATTGAGCCACGTATTCGCTCAAATATTTCTGGAGTCTCTCTGATTACCCTGCACGCATCGATGATGCGGTTTCTTAAGTCCTCTACATCGCGAACAGGAGTACGATAAACCAAATGCTGTAAATGACCCCAAATAAAGAACTCGAGAGGATTCAGATCCAGGGATCGAGTGGGCCACTTATGTGGTCCTCCTCGACCACTGATTTGTATAGGTTTCAGTTAAATGCTGACGTGCTAGTTGACTAAAATAGGAGGGTGCCCCATTATGCATAAAAAACATATCCCTTCTGTCGCCCAAAGGAACTTCATCCTCTGACGCCTCTGACGCTAGCAGTGCTGGATGCACTTCTCTTAAAAATTGAACGTATGCCTCACCATTCAATCGAGGAGATGGAAAATGAGGCCCAATTAAATCATCCCCAATAACTCCGACCCACACGTTAAGAGAAAACTGTTCTTGATGGTTAGTTTCGACAACAGCGTGAGGGTTTTCATCATCTGTGGTAATTATGAAAATTAATAATCTTGTCCCGAGAAAAACTACATTCGTCTGTGAATTCTATCGTCTTCAGAAAGTCACAATTTCTTTTAATCATTTTCAGCATCCAATTGCAAAATTGAAGACGGTTCCGAAAGTCTCGCGGTAACAGTGCCTGTACTCGTTGCAGATGGTAAGGGTATAAGAGTTGTTCCTTTAAAATTCGAAATACCGTAATATGATCAACATTTAGCTGGAAAGCAATCTTTCTAGTACTGGTAGTAGGTTGTTCTTCAATTAAATTTAGTACTGCTTCCTCAAGCTGTGGTGTTCGTACTTCTTGATGGCAACCACAATCCTGAGTTCTTTTGTCCGATGAACCATATTCTCGTAATCGTTGATGAAATCGAGCAAATATTCTATGTGAAGGATGCTGCCGTTGAGGATACATTTCAGCATATCTTCTAGAAGCTTCTAACCCATCCCCCTGCGACAGACCGTAAACGTAATGCATATTAGCCATTTTCTCATTTGTGTATGAAATTTTAATAATAAGTGAATTATTATAGTAACAAATTAAGAACAGATCAAAAACACAGAATTAGTATTAATTCAATTTTGAAAATTCACAAACTGACACCGTCATACCAATTCAATTGTCAATATTGCTAATAGCGACCTACTGGATAGATTAGTTTCGTATTTTCACATTTATGACGATGTATCTCTGTAGTTGTTCGTAAAATATTTTTTTGCTGCGAACTGGTTTATTTTGGGCAAAAACCCAAAAGACATTTTTTGTTTAGAATGAAACAGGCTATCAGAAATAAATTTTTGAATGGTAAACAAATAATAAGACAAACCAAATACATTTCTGGCTAAGTGTCTTTTTGTGCAAAACGAGGTTAATTTCAATATTGTAACTTTTTTAGTGCTTGTGAAAAAAATTGTTATTCAAATTTTATGTACCCTCTTTAAGGAGCTGTAACAAGGGATGCTCTTTATATGAAAAATCCTATGTTTTTTTCGATGAGAAATCACCTCCTTAAATGTTTTACACTTATTTAGTTACACCCTGTATACTCTGTCCGTACGAGCAACAGGGTGCTCCAAAACATTATGATGCATTGTGCACGTGATCTTCAAGGCAAGTCAAAAATTTTAAACTTTAAAATTACGTATATGTACACAGCCTGTAACGATATACCTGAATGAATTCCGGAAGCTTGACTTTTTTTTATTTCATCCAATAGATGCATTTGAATCTATGGTGGTCACGCATTTATCATTGTTTGAGTTACTTTGTTTGATGGACAAAGTAGAGTATCTAAAAATCTAGAAATAAAGTATTTTATTGTATAGCGACAACACTGTATACTGGACGCTACGTCACAATATCAGAGTACAAAATTTAAATACTTCACACACACTTTGCTTCATTTGAATTTAAAGATAGAAAGCGCTTACTGAAAGACCCTATATATTATTTATTAAAAAAAGAAGCGATATGAAAAATATAAAGAATACAGCTGAAACAAAAAATGAGAGCATGGGCAAACTTGAAAGAATATAAGGTGGGAGATATTTCTTTAATTTTTTCTTCATGATATGGAAAGTTACGACGTTGTTAGCGATTCCAGGAATGTAACTTTCGATGTTCCACAAGAAACTGCAAAAACGCCTTAAGAAGTTGTTTTCTGGTATCAAAAAGATGTAGGGTTGTTGAAACAAATTTATTGTCTGAAAAAATTATCTATTACGAAGAAAAGACACCCTCCATATGCGGCAAGGCAATAATAGTAAACCAAAACGAGATTTGATTTTAGCCTAAAACATTCCATATGGATATTTCATAACCTACCTACAAAAACTCAGGCACGGTAAAAATATCACTCGGATATTATATTCCGTAATACTGTATGTACTAAGGTAGCTATTCAGTGAAAATTTCACAATAAAGTTTTATTCAATTTTTTCTGTGTTTAACACAATTTTACAATGAGTACAATATTAATGTCAACGGACTGTTTTCGATTGAAACCGTAGGACGCATAATAAGTTTTGCAGACGATACTGTTATTCTTTACTCTGAGCAATCTTGGTCTGAGGTCAAAGACATAGCAGAGAAAGATCTAGAAAAAAATCAAAGATTGATTCGACCATAAACATCTTTCACTGAACTTCAATAAAACCTATTATTTGCCATTTTCTAATAATAAAGCTACACTTCCTCAATTCAATCAAATAACTATTTGAAACTCATTGAAGGTATCCCCAGCTAACCAGAAAAGTATTTTAGGGTTCTCATAGATGCTCACTTGAGATGGTACTTTCATATCAAGCACATTGTGAACAAATTGCGATGTATATTATACAAGTTTCGTCAACGGAAAGATATACTTGACATTGAACAAAAAAAAACAGTTTGGTTCAAAGCCATTTGATATACTGCATAATAGGATGGGGTGGGGTATCCAAATCACATCTTCGCCCACTGAAAGTCATTCAAAGAAAATTTTTGAAACTGGTGTTGAATAAACCGCCTTGTTATCCCAGCGATATGCTATATAAACAATCAGGAGTATTTGATCTTAGACATCTGTTTCATATGTCACTGGTATTGACTCTATATAAGGATAAAGAAACATTGTGTAGGACAAGCCACTCGAAATGAATGCAAGTACATAGCACCATTTGCATACAAGTCGATAGGGCAAAAATCTTACCTTTTTTTGGGCCCCGTTGTGTATAATTCTTCACCAAAAAATATTGAAACTCCTGCGTCGTATAGTCGATTTAAACATTCACTAAATGAATACATACGCAGCATACCTCGCACAAGAATTAGCGGCATATTCAACAAGAGTAATTATATGTCCATTTCATACAAGTCTGATATGTAAATTGGTATAATGATTGATCAGAACAATCGGATGTAAATCTGAAAATCAAGAAGTCAATTATGGTTCCGCTGAGACTTCTCATAATTCATTGATGAAACTGCATGTATTCATTGTGCATTGCATTTTAATTTATTTTATTCTGCCACAGTTTATTATTTATGTATAATTTAGACAATACCACATCACTTAATAATAATGATAATGATAATAATAATAATAACAATCGTCTTTATTCATCGACATAATATAAAAATGAAATACAAAAATTTAGAACAATAATTTAGGGTCAATTAAAAGGGAAAGTATCAGCATAGGCTGTTTTTCAACTTTCAACCTAGCGAAAAAAAAATTAAAAATATAGGTGAATCATAGAAAACTTCAAAAATATAACTGAATCATAGAAAAATATAAAAGTAAAATTTCAGCATTAGCGTATATAAAATCAAAAATACCCATTTCTAGAACAATTTATACTCGTGTGAGTATAGAATATGAAAGGACGAATCAAATAAAAATTAAATTTTTCAATGATAATTTAAATAAAAAAAATAATGATTTAATTCTAAATATAAATATTTGCCTAAATTCTTGTAAAATATTTTCACCTCAGTAAACACTTATTAACATTCATTTATAACCCCAGCGTAAACAATAATCATATACAGGTCCTTCTTAAAAGCCACTCTATAGTGACTGAAGTAAGATTTTCAATTTCACCTTGAAATTGTCTAAAGAGAAGTTCCAAAACTCCTTGGGAAGAGTGTAATAGAATTCGGGTGCAGAATATGAAAAAGAACGTTGGTACAGTGCAGTTGAGTGTTTGGGACTAACTAGCATATTATTTTTCCTTGTGTTCACCATATTGAGGTTTTTGAACATAGTAAGTTTATTGAGAAGATACGTATATTCATTTGCACTGGAATGATTTTACAATATCAACATCTAGAAAATACAGATCGTAAAAAATATAAAACACAGTCATGTCTAGGAAAGAAAGGAAGATCCACACAGTCAAAGGGCCATCCAAAGTGGCAAAATTATGGCGAAAATAAACTCAAATTCACAAAAATCAAGAGAATGTCCATGGTTGAAGTATAACATATGAAAGTATGGTAAGAGTATCTCTTTATACGAGATTACTTGATTTCGTTATGTTCAGTTATAGTAGTTTTAACTTTACTGTAATTATATTGGTTTTTTCATGAGTAGTTTCCGTTTTTATGAATCTATTTTGAACCGTAATATCTCAGGCAATACTTATTCAATTTATTCAAAGTGAGCACCATTTGAATAAGTGCACTTCTGCCAAGGTAACAAAAGACAATTTATTGTCTGGGATTGGATGAAGCCAACGAAGGCTGTTTCTACTTGGTCCTAATTGGTGAAAGTTCTACGGTTGGAAACGTTATCAAAGGGCTTGAAAAGATGATAGTAGGTTGGAGACAGGTCTAGGGAGTATGGCAGGCGAAGAAGAACCCACATTTCGTTAAATTTTCGGAAGGTGATTTGGCTCCTGCCGAGACGTATATCGTTCGAAAAGAGGAGGAAAAACGGATAAAATATCGAGATTTTCTCTTCGAACTCCGCAGACTCTATCCAGCCCAACCAACAAAGTTGTTTTATAATTTCATGATGCTGCAACAGTTCCATTTTATTACTATTTTATAATTACTTCCGAAATGCTAATTGATTATATTAGAGCAGCCATGAACACAATACATTTGTAGGCAATAGGTAGTTGTAGGTAAGTCATAGAAACGTTTATGAAATAAAATTAAAAAACAATTATAAAATAGTCAGGAAATTATCACGAAAACGTTTTTACAACTAACTTATTAAACTTACTTTCCTATGAAACTAAATTATTATGAAACAGTTTTATAGCACTTTTATGTGAGATTTTCATGATGGTTATAAAACTATTTCAACCTTATTTTATAACTGTTTACTGTAGCTTCAATGAAATCAATTTAATAAAATGCTCTCAAACACTATTCAATTTTCATTACCATATTGGTACAATGATAATTTTCCAACTATGTTCTAGTATGGTATATTTACTACAATTTCAAAACACGAATATAAGTGTTATAAAATCAAATTGCTTTGCCAATGTCCTCTCTTTCATGAAACAAAATGTAGGGTGTCTCCAGAGGCTCCAATAAATTCAATACATCGCCAGAACACTTAATGACATGACTATCGTCTTATAACAGTCAGTTAGTTGAACTTTCAATTTGATAATAATTTCATTGTGCAGATACTGTCATGAATTTTTCTGTTTGTATCCCGAATATATAAATAATAACTCCATGGCAGCCATTTTGAACATTTATTGGGGGGTATATAATAGCTTCAGATTTAGTTCAAAGTGCTTCAAATAGACGAACGAATGACTAGGTGTTCCATAAAAAACTTTCTGGAAGCTTTTTGAGTCAACCTGTGTGTTAAAAATACTAAAAAAAACAATTTAAACTATCCCACCTAACCTAGCGCTCCAATTGTTTTCTTACGAGAAATAGAAGAAGGTTATTTCGATGGTTAAAATCCGTCATTTAGCCTTTATAATCAATGAAAGAAACTTTTTAGGCAAAACATCACGATAGATTAATTTTTATCCAAACCAAAGCGAAATATTATTTATTGATACTAACACTTTTGTAGGAACCTATGGCTTTAGAAGTAGTTCGACTCTGCCGCAATACCATCACTCCTATAACTAAGTGTTTCTTAACAGTTTTGTAGGGGTAACATAGTAGCTAAAATACGTTGTAATGTTTGCTACTGATACCAAATTATTTTATAAAGCGTCGCCATTTTAAATGATAGCAATCATGAACACTGAAATTATATAAGCTGAAAATATGAAATAACGCACAAATTTTGATATTTACAGTTGAAAAGTACATAGATATTATAACATTATATTATTTGAAACAAAGTGAGTTAATTTTGCGACTGGAAAATTAATACGTTGACAGAGTGAATTTTTGTATAATTAATAATTTTCCCGAAAACATTTATAAATGAATGGCGTGCTTAAATTTTGCTAATAAAAGGCTATATATTTGTAGAAAAAAATAAATTCATTTGTAGTAAACACAAACAATGTCTTCAACAGTTTTGTTTGTTTCTCCAAAACGTTTTAGCAACTATTATAAAATACAAAATTGTTAGTTGGGAGACCACTCTGTCAAAATGGTTGTTCTGATTATTGGAGTCCTTGGTGGAATGCCATTTCTACTCTCGAAACGAATCGAATTATACCGGCTTGCCGCGATAATGCAGAAATCTTAGCTGGACAGATGCAGAAAGCTGTCATTATTGGCTTACTGCGCTTGCTCAGGGCACACGGTTCTCGTACCCAATGATCAGTCACAGGAGATAGGGCCCTACCAGCGCATACTACGGTAAAAAATAATAATAATTGTTTCGATAAAACTAATGTTTGGTGGAGTACAGTAACCGAACCCTTCCTTTGAAAGATCTCAAATAGTGTTAAAACAAATTTCAGACGAATGCTTCACTGGGAATTAGGGTTCCTAAAAATGTGAACGAAGTTAATGAACATACAATTTTGATTTTAAATCTCATTCAATTGAATTTTGAATATTTCAATGCCCTCTGAGATCCTGTTCAACATTAAGTAAAAGGCTGATCAGGAAACACCAACAATTTGTTTTTCAAAAGAAATATTGTACTTTGCGTTATACTATTCATCTACAACAACCAGTCAAGGATGTTTACATCAACGGAACACTGAAAAAAGTGTGTTGAAAATAAAAGTGCATTTGATGAATCAGAGTATTCTTTTGTTTCTAATCATCGAATTACATCCTATGCAGAATTGATTGACGTTCAAGGAAACTTTCAAGATTCAATTCGTAGTTTTTTACAACAGATTACATGAGCTAGTAAAAAGATATAACTCAAGTAATGAATGATTTAAAATAAATCATTCGAATTCCGTATACGTTTACGATGTCATAAAATGTAGAGTCATCGAAATTAAAAATCATCCATTCTGTTTTTATGTAAATAGAATTATCACTTTGAATATCATTCTTGAACCTCATATTTAATGGACACTGAAGACGGATATATCAACTCAATCTCTGTTCAATCAGTTGAATAAAATTGAAAATGGCGTGCATATGTATTGATTCTAATCAACTATTCGTAGAAGGACTACTTCCACAGAAGCTCTGAATTAAAGTTTCATTAAATTTATCTTTACTAATAATTAACAGTCGATAAACTTCGATTTTATCGAAGTGACAACTTCTTATGGGAGGGTGAACTGCTTCGTTATCTAACGTGTAACGGCGCTAATTTTTCTGATTTCTCTTTCTCTCTACGTCAGTGGAAGATAGGCTCCTCCTCTCGTCGGACAGACGCTCAGTGTTTAGTGTGCGATAGATACATACTGTTGACAGTATAATAAAAATCCAATACAATATTAGTATTATTCTTTAATACTACAAAGTGACAGTTGTCTTATGATAGCTATAAAATATGTACATACACAAAATAATCAATAAAAAATTTCATCAATAAACAACCTTTTTTACATTTCAATATTACTATATGTTAAATTTGAGTAATAACCGAAGCTTTTCTCGAGTTAAAAAATTTCAACATTATATATTTCAACTTAATAATATCAATAATAATAATAAATATCTTTATTTCTGATGAATAATCACAAAAGATACCAAAACAGAGATATCGTCACCAGTAATATAGATTATTATCAGATAGTATGGCTGAGATATTCAGCAATAGTATAGGGTTCTACAAGGGCTTTTCATGATGAGCGTTAATTAGCCATTTCTGACAAACTTTTCAACGGATCAACCTGAAAATTCCACAGTCAATGTGACCTACACGTCTAAAATATTTTAGACGGAGCGGCG
>WOGN01000912.1:0-17287 GCA_015342105.1 Leptinotarsa texana | reverse complement strand
GAGGTCTCTGCCTAAAATGAGAGTTCAAGTACGACCATAGAGGTCATTAGTATGTAGGAAGCAATTTTTTATAATGCTCAATCGAATTGTTGCCGATCGAAGCAGATGTCGGTACCGTGGGACGCAAAACTTGAAATAATTGTTGTTACAAGGTTAGCGACTTGCTATGTGGTAGTCGAGTTGAATATGATGGGTTTGAAAAAAATAGCATTGAAACCGAATCTACATTATAATTCACGTTTTCAAGAACGTATCCTTCAAAATTCGCCAACGTGCTTCCTGAACATCCATTAATTAATTAATTTTTTTATCGTTTTCAATTACCTTGGTTCTATCCACCGAAGTTTTTTATTTCTTTGTTTGAAGGTGATTTTATTTCTGTTCTAATTAGAGATGAGCGACTTCTAAACTCACTGACTTTGGCAAATCTATTACTGTGTCTAATGTCCAATTATAAATTTCCCTACAAAATATCCATAAATCTTTTTCCAAATTCCCTTGCATCAATTTTCTTGTCAATAACGTTGCATCATTAAATCATAAATATACGGTAAGGCCTGCTGGTCGTATGTTATAAAACCGCCAATTAGGCTTCTTTCGATGTGGCCGAAAGCATTAAAGAGTAAAAGTGGTCCATGGATTGCCTAAAAAAGATACGTGCATCTGGCATTTGCCGCGTGCGTGCGTTTACCTGCAGAGAAACAAAAAGTCAACAGCGTTGCCAACTTGTTCTCTGCTTGAGTTATCAGTTTGTGTTTGACGTTCCTTAAGCTAATATTTATTTAAAAATTATCCAGTAATTGCAAGTAATTTTTGTAAAAACTGCCATAATCATTCTTCCAATTCTATTTATAGAATTTTCAATTAGGAATATATCTTCTAATCAAGAAATTTGAAACAATAGTGAAATCTTAGATATCGTATGAATTATTTTCATGCATCACTGATAAAAATCATGAATTTATCTTCTCAGTGATTACACTCAAATTAATATTTCATCAAAAAATACTGAACTATTAACAATCTGGCAACGCCGCGTGCGGGTCGTCAGCTTCTAAAGTATGATGAACTCACGCTGGCATTCCAAGGTCACCAGCTTACCTGACTGAACCCGCCCGCATTGACACCTGCGTTTTACTTTCATCTGCAACCCTTGACAGAAAAATTATAGCGAGAGGGACCAGCAAAAAAATCTTGATCCTACTACCCTTTTCCATTAAGAAAGGTTTGATTGAAGAATTGAGGCAGATGGCGAACGCAATTTTTGGCAAAATTATACCTGTCTCTACCATTAATTTCTATTTCTACCTGTACTACCCCTTTTCAAATTACTTGAAATCTGGTTTGTGAGAAATTGGAAATTTTGAAAGGGGTTGAGTGAAAGGGTGTTATTTTGCAACATCCGTTCTGATTTTTTTCGGCGGCTTTTATACATTTCACAAAAAAGGAGTCTGAAAAGAGGTAGGATATTGAAAAAACAGACCTAATTTTTCCTAAAGAAATAATGAGGGCACAGAAAAGACTGAGAAAGAAGTGTTCATTGTTTGCAAAAGTGGTACCTAGTTTATGAGGTTGACAAAAATATATTTTTTATCCTTTATTTAATTTATAACGAAAAGTTCATTCATCTCGTCACCAATTATCTACGTATACAATTATAATACTGGGTTTCAATGAAATATGTTAAATATGTAACTATTATGAAACGTTAGAAAGAGAAACATGTGGTGGGTACCCAAATAGAAAAAAAATCGAAGTTGAAAATAAACAGTGTCTTTTAAACCGTGTTAGGAATCACACGTTAAAAAGTAACACCTCCTTAGTGCTTAGCTTGCACAAGTTTTGGCTTCTGAGAATTGGTAGGAGAGCGTCAGCTAGTTAATGGAAAAATACATTTTAATAGACAGAACAGAAAAGACTTCCATAACTTATGAATTCGAGAACATTTAAAAACCTAAGTATACTGAAACGAGTTAATTTCAAAGGGAATCAAACGACGTAATTTTCAGGAGGCAGGTAAAATATTTTGCGGATAATTCCTGAAATACAAAATATACAAAATACCCTTGTACAGCCATTTTAAACAGTTGGTACTAGAAAAAAGAATAAAGTATTTCTGAAACTAAACTTTCTGACAGGTTTTATACCGTTATTTCAGATTTTATAGTTATTAAGTGTTCAAATACGTTCTTATTCAATGATATTGACCCAATCAGTCAATCCGGTGCGATTACATGCCTTTTATATAATATTTTCACCTACAACAACACAAACAACATTGTTTTTCAAGTCGAATCATCGAGCAAAAAACCATTCTCTTTATGCTCGCACCTATATCTGGAACGAAACCTCATTCGCCGAAGTTCATTCACTCTGAAAAATTTTACAAACGATCATTATAAATTCCTCGTAAAATTTGTTTACCGGTGCGAATTAGTTGAGCGCTCGGTCCACCAGGTGGCGTATCGCGAATCGACTCGTAGGTGAACGACCGTAATTTTTTAAGACGTCGATTACCCCTTCTCCGACTTTTGCAGGCTTTTTGTAACGGTATTAGGTTAGGATCGTTGCACTTACTAACTATAGAATGGATGGGTTATCTTTGATCTTGAACAAGGAAGTACCCGGTGCTCTGCGACGTGCGTCCATTACATCGACGAAGAAGACGTAATCATGTTCGGCAGTTTATGTGAGCGCGTGGGTTTATTACTTTATTGTTATGACTGATGTTTATGATACAGTTGAATCAATAAGGAAGGAGTAGCAATTGACATTTGTAGATACCGTTCGATTATATTACCTCCAGAGAATTACATTTGAGTATCTGCACATTTCACAGGATATTTCTGGTTCGAAATTAACCCAATTTCAATAAAAAATGAATTTGGGACACTCAAGAACCTAGATTAATCTGACATATGTCAGTGAAAATTTTCGAAAGATCTAATCTATTTGTTTATACACATCACAAGTCCATTTTTGTGGTCCTTTTTCATTTAATTTTTTGAATTCCATTTGATACATTTTGGCGGTTTTTTGGACATTACGACCTTCTAAATTAAAAGTCGACATACGGCAGATTATATTATACTGTAGTATTTTAACTAATTCATTAAAGGGAAGCAAATAGCTATCCCAGCCAACTTAAACTTATAATTCTAATTAATTTTATGTCTCTCATAAAAGTAATCCTTTCAACTCCTTTATATGGGATTGACTCAGTAGTCTGTCTACGTCTACCCTTTCTACGTATTTTTCTAATGACCTTTACAAAAAATTTTAAATCTTAAATAATAAAACAAAAACGTTTTCACTAATATCTCATTTAGTTGCATATATTCGCAATAACTGTTTGCAATTTGTCTTCGCAAGTTTTGAACTGTAGAAATATGAGAAAGTTTTTTTTTAATATTTAATTTGGATTTTTAAATAGGGATTAGTGTATTTTTTTAATAAATATTCTGTACTTCCAGGACAATATTAATATCTCGACAATAGAGTTATCATTGGTTTATGTCAGATAATTTGAAAAATATGAATGTATTTCGGAGCCCTAATAATATGGATTTTTTGGAGTGAATGATTGTGATTGATATTGTTATTTTTCGTAAATTTATGTATTATCAGTTCAAGTAAGATTTTGCATAATAGATATACGAATTTATTGTTAGCATTAATTGAAGTCATAAACAAATGTTTTTAAAAATAATGGTATCCTGTTGTTGAACAACTATTAGTTTGTAAATGTAGTTTGAGTTCTAGTTGTTATTCATCTCAATACATTTTCAGCCCTGAGAAAAAATTTAATGAATTTGAACATTTCATTTAAAAATAAACATTTATTTCACGTCCTATTAGAATTTTTATTTGGGAATTTTACCAATCATTTGATGATTTTTAATAATTAGTGACCATTTTGAGTTTGCAGTTTGCGGGGTTTTTGAAATCCATAAATATAATACAAAAAAATATTGATTATAAAACGAATATCACTTTTGATACTCAATGTAAAAATCTATGAAAGTGAGAGGCTGATGGGTACCACTCCATAATAATTGTAATTCCGTACTCTTTTCCAAATCCCCATTCAATGTCTTGAATTCCACATCCAAATATCTCTCACCCGGTATAAAAATCTCTTAAATATTCTATAGTTTTTAGATGGGAGCACTTGAAAACCACCAAGAAGGAACAATAAAAACAATAAAACCTTCCAAATTGATCTAATATCAACTATTTTGAAACACAATTATGAAAGCAAAATTTTTTATCTATTTCGGTAAAAAATTTAGACATTTCCGAGTTAGAAACTCTCAGCTCTTTTCAAAAACGATATGAGTTGTTACACTTTTGCTTAGATGTCGTGGTAGCTGATGAACGAAAAAACCTATTTTAACCCAATTTTAAACTTACCGGAAACTTTAATCGTTAATTAACTCTCTCACAGTAATCTTCTACGTATCCTCATTTCGATTTCTACAACCAGTTTTGTAAAAAATGGTAAACTTCACTAATAATCTGGTCTCACATTTACACTTTTCGCTAGTAAATATTCCGTGTTAGCAATCACACGTTAAAAGATAAGACCTCGTTAATTTCTACCTCTGAGGGTTGTCGTTATATGGGTATGACAGCTGGTTAACGGAAAACATATTTTAAACATATCGTCCAATATTATTTCATACGACAAATTTCAAATCTTTAATTTTGCCAAATTTGGGCCCGACTTAATAGATATGTTTTTATTTTACTCCACAGTTGTGTTCATGCAATTATTAAAGCTCTTGACTTCATAAACAATAAACTTTCTTCGCGAAAGGGAATATTGTTTCAGCCGACTAAATTCGCATTTAGTAAAAATGAAGGCCAACGAGAAAACTGGGCCCAATCGAGGTCCAATTTCGCAATAGAGATTGAAGTAACCGGGTCGAGTTGGCCCAAATAACAAACTTTGTGTATTATACGGGAATGCTCGCTTGGGCCAATGAACTCCAAGTAAACGCATGCGCCACCGTCACCGTTATCGCAATGATGCAATGCGAATGGTCTCGAGTACGACAACCTACATCGTGGGACGTTGACCTGCAGAATACTAGACTTGCTGGTAAAAAACAAAAGCGAATAGCTTTGTTCTGTAGTGTCAATTCGGGAGGAATTTTCTGGAGGCTCTCATTGGATTTTTCTAAGAAGATCAGGAGGAGAGTGAACATTTTTGAAAAAGGGATCTGGGAAGAAATGTCCCCGTGCAATCTTGATATCTGTTTGTTTTTACAAATAATATCAAGAATAAGAACAGTAATTAGTATTTGAGAGCAAAAACTAAAATTCAAAGAAAACCACCATTTTTTTTTCACCGACCCAAGTAAAGTTATAATGAATAAAAATATTTGATATAAACTGAAAATTGCAGAAGGCATAAATAATTTAGAATTTAAAATTTTTCATCAATCATGTAATGAAATTACAAAAATTTCTTCGAAATTCACTGATACGAAGTATGAATATATGACAAAAATGAATCAATCAAAGTAGGTATACAAAAATTTAGGGATGAAAAAAATCACTAAGTAGGTAGGTAATAAAACTAAAATTATGTTAAAAAACTGAAGACAAAACAAAATTTTATGTATGATGAGGCCCAAAAAAATTTGTGAAGATAGTTTTCAGATTTTTTTGTGAATATCATTATTTGTTAGATTTCATTGTTTGTCACCTAACAGTATTCAACTCTGTTGGTAATTTTCAAATTCATAAAAATAATCATAAACTAAGTTTTTTTTTAATTGAAGGGGTTATATTTTTAGAAGTGACTAATTTTTGGGAAAGAAAGTTTTTGACTTTCTACTATTTTATCTTGATAAAAAAATATATAGAATTACTTATTTAAAAACTGATTCTTCCTTCCTTTCTTTGGAAGATTCCCACATTTTTTTGTATCAAAATGGAGTAGTAGAAAGTCAAAAAGTTTCTTTCCCAAAAATTTTTGTTTTTCAAATACCTACTACTTATGGATAAAAGGAAAAATATTAATTTTGGGAGAAACATTTCATTTTTTGCTATCCAATCCTCAAAAAACTTCGGAAGAATGATAAGGCGTGCCTCAATATTTTTTCACAAAGAAAATTGGTAACTATTAAGTATCTATTCTGGATATGTATTTTGATAAATGCATTTCATAATATCTATTTAATCAGTAAAAAAATCGTGAAATGCTTATGCCAGAATAAAATGTTGGTGATTGGGGTGCTTCTAGCTTGAAGAAACCTAAAAATGCGCAGGTACGCGCATATCCTTTGTACCCAAAGTATTTTCACATTTCTGACGCAAAACAACCGTATCATGCAAAATAATCATAGAACATACAAAATGTTCGGGTGAACAAAACGAAACAAAAGAATAATTACCGACGTTCGTTGACACTGAAACGATGCAAAGCGGGAACTCCCCGCTTACCCGTTGACGTAACAGTGTAACGGTGACGTCAGAATATTCGAGAAACCCATATTCAGGCATCGCATCGGTGCGAGAAGTCTTTGACCGGCCAGTCATCTACTTTTGTTTACCGCGAGGTCGACGAACCCCTCTGAATCATTTATAATTCGCAAAAATAATGGCGGATAACCCAATTCGGTGTCACTCACTGCACCACTTTGAGCGTCGTTAATCATTTTGACCTTAATATCCCTTCTATATCTTCGCCAAATATTGGCCTAGTTTCCGTTAACTTTGTTGACACATCGATAATTTTTATTTTACTTTTCACACGACGCGCTAAACGTGAAGTAGTTCAATATTGTTTATTCTACTACTTACGTTTTTGTTTGTAATTATACGAATTGCACCAGTTTCGCTGAGAGGTCAATGACCCAGCGTCCTCGGCTATTTGCAACTCGCGGTCCAAAATCGCGATTTTTCGCACAATTAGCAAGTACCCTCTAAATTTCGAAGCCCGCCACGAATGTAAAACCCGCAAAAATATTTCGTTCACCACGTTGGGGCAACAGTCTTAATGCTCAGCGAGTGACGAAACTCTCGCCGTCTTTGTCGACGAACTCGCTCGGCAGCGGGTGGAAAAGAGACATCTACTCTCACTTTCACGTACTGAACTGGCCTCGCAAGTTTACTTCGGCGGGTGAACAACCGGGAACTGGGTCAACTGGTTAACTCTGGTAAACTCGAGCGCTAGGCATCAGTATTCGCTCGAATATCTCGCAGTTTGGTCGTGATACAGAGCTCAATAACGACGTTCCTTTCATTCTTGACATGTTGAATTATTCATAAGTTTTTAAGTAATATCGATAATGATGGCTGTGTTGAATTGTACCGAGTCTTTAGTGTCGCAAGGGCCGAAAGTCCCTAGTGTCGACGAAACGTGCTGTACTTCTGAATCCGATAGTGATGATTGTCTTCAAAATGAGTGTTCTTCGCAGGGTTTCTTCAGACGCAGCATACAACAGAAAATACAGTACAGGCCGTGCACCAAAAGTCAGAAATGCGCCATACTCAGGATCAACAGGAATAGGTGTCAATACTGCAGGCTGAAGAAGTGCATTACTGTCGGGATGAGCAGAGATGGTGAGTAATATCATTTTGCTATTCTAAACGCAAAACATATCCTTTGTTTTAACAAAAAATCAGTTTGTCTCATGTTTTATTTTCAAAAAGTGAGTGTGCCAGTTGAACAATGTTCTTCGTCTATTATAACATGACTTTAATGAACAATATTGGCAAATTAAGGATGAAATTAACCTAAATGGACTGGGGATTCCGCGCTTTTAGCGAATATAGGTCGTCTAGATCCCGAGGTGAATGATCTCCGAGCTAGAATTACAACGCGCAGCAACCGAGAATGTTCAGGCAGCTAGAGGTGAATGCCCTTTGCACACTGGGTCATAACTAGGTACCCCGAGATTGGACAATTTCGAAAGTTGGCGATTCCCTGTCTGCCAGTCCGTCACTGCAACAGCATTTGCACAACTTTGCATTGCTGGCGCTTACCGTGCTACGGCCATCAACCGACATGAACTCTAGATCGTTGTGCTACATTGAAACGTGCACTTTTACTTCGTTCAGCCATCCCATTTTTCGCAATGTTGATAGGATTGCTAAATCTCGCAACATTTCCCCTAGTCGAATATACTTTTACTCCGGAGCTTGATGATTAGTAGAAAGTAATTGGTAGTGAGTTCAATGAATGTTTAGAGGTTCGCATGCCAAGCCGTTTCTAACTTCCTCACACAGGAGAAAGTTAGTTTCGTAACGCGAATAAAACAGCTCTGCCATTGTCGAAAAGAAATTTTACTTATTTTTACCGACCAACCGCCGACGATCTCTAAAATAATTGCTGTGTCAGCACCAACTTTCTATATTATTTATTCAAAAAACTGATTGGTGTTGATTAATATTACGACGTTATTTTAATTCATGAATTCCAATCAATTCATGAATTCCAATCAATTCATTCTCTCAAAGAAACAATAAGTGATTCCGTTCGTTTAGTAATTTCATAGTGACTGATTACAAACAATTCTCTACCCGTCCTTTTTTTCACTCATTCTACTAGTTCTTAATGAAAATATATATTTTCCTCGACAGATTTTCTGATTTTATGCAATTCTCTAACGCTTGTGATCCCAGCCTGACAGCGCCAACGACCGCTTAAATATCGACATGTCCAGTTCATCGTTCAAGGTAGCTGGTGCGACCTAGCGGCGAAAACCTGAACCTCGCTAAAATAACGAACGCTTGCGCTCCCCGTCTCTGTATTAATCATGCTCTGAGAGAACCTCTGTGTCAGAGCCCGCCCACACAACTACAAAAAACTGTGTTGCACGCTCCAACTTATATTCAGTCGAATAAAAATTACTTGTGGTACTGGAAAGTAGGTCTTCCGATATTTTTTTTGTTTCCGCATCGGATCGAAGATTGGTTACTGAAATTATACTTTATTTGATTTGAAATATATTCAGAGAAAGAACTAAAAAAACTAATACAAGGCATAATTCTCTGGCTGTCCTAGTCAGAGTTCATAATTCTCAAACTCAATTATTTCCGCCAGTATGGACGGGGGAGAGTATAATAATTAAAAAATGTCTGGGTTGAAAGTCACCAAATAATAATAATGAAGATTGATTCCTTCGATATTGGTTAACTAGGTATTATTCGGGGTATATTTTTTTATATCAACTTCATCTGCCCTATGTGTAGATGATTACATTTACAGTTTTATTCATATATTGGCGTGATAGCTCATAACTGCTTGTTGGTTATAATAATTTTTATTTCATATTTGTATTGAATACTACTAATAGAAGTAGTAATAACTAATTTCCATATCAAGTCAGTAGGAAAAAAAATGTTTGCTTAGATCTTCTCAAAAAGATGTACTTATCTACTCCTCTTGAAAATGTTTCAATTAAGTTTAAGTCTTCATTAATATCTAAAAATAATAGTATATCCTAAACAATAAGTATGAGTATAGAATAATATTTTTTCATTTCTAAAGGATCACATTCACATTTTATAATGAATGGACTAATGAAGTGGTATTTATTATTTTGTTTCAAAGACTTAATTTGGTATCATATAAAAAAGCAATGGCCTATATCTAATGTTGGAAAAGACGTACCAAAAAACAAAAACATGTTTGTTATGGCTAGGTTTAAACTGTAAATTAAACTGCATTTTGGTACTATCTAATTGAATGCTTCATTTTGTTGATATACAGAATTGCAAAAATGAATTTCCGATGGTGTTGTATATAACGAAGCAAAAAAATACATATATTTTGATCGTGACAATATGAAAGTATGTGGCTGTTTCAAGAGGTCTTTTTCTTCCACTTCATAATTTATGTCTGTTCCCCATGATTTAAATATCTCACATGGTGATGCTTTGATGATGCTTTGATTGTAACAAAAATGAAACGGTTTTGAAACAACAAATACGTAATGGTTTTATTGATAGGCCAAATATTATGTAAAACGTCATATATTAATTATTAGTAATTTCATGAATCGGTTCGAGCATTGTCCTAGGACAATTTATTATTACTCTTCTAGATTAGGCTCATTTGGGTCTATTCGATCCTCGACTGAAAACCGCGAGGCTTTATTATGGCTCACACCAATTCAAAGTCGACCAATAATTGCTTTTTCTTGATGAAGCCGATTAGCTTATTTGGTGGGTAATCTTTCAGGTAAGATGACAAGAATAAAACTCTGCTAAACTATAACTTTTTCGGTTCATAGCGAAGTATATACTGCCCAAAAAGTTACTAAGTGAAATTTATTATTGAACATTTTTTGAAAAATGACACCCTTTATGTTTTATGAAGTTTCAGATAATGCTTTAAAATTAATATAAGGAGCAAGATACATTTTTTTCTCTATATCGAACTATAAAACATAAAAATTCAATACTCTGTATCTAATTTGACTGACGAAGAATCATGTCATATCAGTAATTTTTATGCTTCTAGAGTCGTCAACAGTTTAAACTTCACTATTGGGAGGATTTTCATCGTCGACTGTTTTTATTATTACTCCATCATTCAAGTCGAATATTCGAATATTCCACATTTTTCTCTACCTAAAACACTACAATCAATACAGAAAATAATCTAAAAAAGTCATAGAATTTTTATCGCTCTGTACCATTCGAGAATATTCGTATTTCACTGTTATGCAAATGTTTCATGCTTGTTTACAACATTCAAAATAGAAACAGTCCACCATTTAAATGTTTTTCCATGCGTTGGGGTGGTGCCAAATGGGCGATCAGAACTGCGGGTTGTCCCCTAGGTGGGTGACGGTGATAGCGAGGCATACGACGGCCTTGGCGCCCCCCTTCGAGCTATCGAGCACTGCTAGCGTCAAAGCGTGATAGTCAACGCGGACGCAGCAGCTCAAGTTCAAGGGTGATGGAGGGGAAGGTTCGCTGCGAGTGGGGAGTCGTTAGAGGGGAGTCGCGGCCGTGGGTGCTACGCCTGTCTCTGGACGCAGAGTTCGCGCCACTACTCGTTACTACTTCACTCAGTTCGGGAATGCCAGGTCGCGCGCTTCGCGATTGTAGCCCGATCCAATTACGTGCACATGTGACTGGTGAAAGTGCAAATAAAAGGTTCAAAATGGGCGAAGAATTACCTATCCTCAAAGGGATACTTAACGGAGTGGTCAACTATCACAATGCACGTATGTGTCTTTGCAATTTTTAAAATGTTTTTTGTTGGTTATCGCACCACTTTCGTTGACCTACAACACTTTCGTCGGTGTGAAAGCAGGCAAATTTCTCTCCCGCGTTTTCAAACTATCTTTCATATTGTCGAGGCGGATACTTTCTCCTATCGTTCGTAACTTTTTTCAACGGATTATAACAGATGTAGAGCAGCTGGCATGCTCCAAATAAAACACCTGGACAAGCCCTTCCAACTTTATAAGCACATTCATTATCAAAACAGTTTGTTTGCATTTAAAATTAATAATATCAATTCTTTACAGCTGTACGATTTGGTCGAGTTCCCAAAAGGGAAAAGGCGCGGATTTTGGCTGCCATGCAACAAAGTTCAAACTCGCGTTCTTTGGATAAGGCCGTTGCTGCTGAACTAGAGGACGAAAAAAGGCTTCTGGAAAATGTTGTTCGAGCACATATTGACACTTGTGACTTCACCAGAGATAAAGTTGAGCCGATGTTGCAGCGTGCAAGGGACCATCCCTGTTACACAGCGTGCCCACCCACTCTGGTAAGTTCCTATCAAAAATTCAATACATTTTGCCAGTGTTGAAGTGCTCCTTGACTTCTTGCGTTGATGACATACCTACTTATATTGTGAAATAAATACCGAGCGGAAGGAAATGGGACACAAATTAAATGTTCCTGAACAAAAGCGCACATTGCCAGACCGGGCGACCTTGCATGCAGGGGGACAAACGGAAATATTCAAGGTTCCGTGATGTTGTATGTCTCTCTCGCTCCTCTTGACATTATCGGGTTTCATAGCAAGGTTAATGCGCACTTGAATAAGTAAGGATGAAACTAGCAAAATTAATGACCAGACAGGTCATCATAGATATGCAAATGATTCTAAATTAACCTTTATCGTTGCATCCCTATTAGATTAACAGATTTTTAAATCCCAATAATAATCTAGCTACGTGACGAACCTTCATATTGATCGCATTTATTCGCGACCTTCTCCCGAGACTCGCAGAGGTCATTTCTATTTTTAACGTTGGCAGATAACACGAAAATATTTAGAACTCTGGTAACTTTCTCGACATATAATGTTTCTTTTTGTTACAGGCTTGCCCTCTCAACCCCAACCCTCAGCCGTTAACTGGACAGCAAGAACTGCTACAGGATTTCTCAAAGAGATTTTCTCCAGCTATACGTGGTGTAGTCGAGTTTGCAAAACGCATTCCTGGATTCTCCCTGCTTGCCCAGGATGATCAAGTTACTCTCCTTAAAGCTGGTGTTTTTGAAGTGTTACTTGTGCGACTCGCGTGTATGTTTGACTCTCAAACCGCTAGTATGGTATGTTTAAATGGACAAGTGTTGAAACGTGACTCTATTCACAATAGTTCTAATGCCCGATTTTTGATGGACAGTATGTTCGAATTTTCGGAAAGAATGAATGCGCTGAGATTGTCCGATGCGGAAATCGGACTCTTTTGTTCGATCGTCGTTATTGCTTCGGATCGTCCCGGCCTCAGAAACACCGAAGTGATCGAAAAAATGCACAATAAACTGAAATCATTTTTACAAATGGTTGTCAACCAAAACCACCAAGGCCAACCACATATAATGGACGAGTTAATGATGAAAATACCCGATGTCCGAACGCTGAATTCCTTACATTCTGAAAAGTTACTTGCTTTCAAGATGACTGAACAACAGCAGATGATGCAACAGCATCATTTGTGGAATACCCCTATGGAGGAAGAGAGCAACAGTAAAAGTCCGCCGGCTTCTTCTTGGTCCTCATCTTCAGATGTGACTATAGAAGAAGCTAAATCTCCTTTAGGTTCAGTGTCTAGTACGGGCTCCGTGTCCAGTTCAGGCTCAGTATCCAGTACAGGATCCGTATCCAGTACAGAATCAGTATGTTCCTGCGAAATGACGTCAGTGCATGATTATCCCAATCATGTCAACCCTCATATCAGCTCAAATGTTAATAACGCGCCCTTACTGGCCGCTACATTGGCAGGAGGCGTATGTCCCCACAGACACAGGGCAAACTCCGGTGGTTCCACCACCACATCATCATCATCTGGCGATGACGAGTTAGCTGCGACGTCGCATCTAATTCCAAATGGATTAACAATAACCCCAGTGCTGAAATCTCACATTTCACACTCCAGGTCGCGAAAAGTCGAATCACCTACCGATTCAGGTATTGAATCTGGTACAGAAAAAATGGAGCATCCTACATCAGATTGTACTAGTACGAAGTCTGTTGAAGACCATCAAATAGTTGAAGATATGCCAGTTCTTAAACGTGTATTGCAAGCACCCCCACTCTTCGATACTAACTCGCTAATGGATGAGGCTTACAAGCCACATAAAAAGTTTAGGGCCTTACGGAACAAGGACTCTGCCGAAGCCGAACCAGCTGTCATGTCTCCGCCTCCAGAGCAATCCCAACTCCAAATGCAGCTTACTTCAACATCTCAGTCCAGTTTGTCTAGCTCACACTCAATGTTGGCGAAATCATTAATGGAGGGTCCCAGAATGACGCCCGAGCAGATAAAAAGGACGGATATAATGTACAATTATATTATGAGAGGTGAGTCGTCGTCGGCATCTCCCATGATGACTGCAGCAACGACAGCATGCCCCTACAAATCAAATGGGTCACAACCTGCTTGGGCCACTAGTGTGATTACCACAACCGCCCGTCAAAATCAAATGCAAAGCAGTAATACACCGCCCCCACAACATCAGCATCAGGAGTATGCGAGGCTATACTTTCATCCACAGTCACCTCACTCCACGTCACCCGCCCCCCCTCAATCCAGATCTCCAGCCAGTCCGCACTCCATGATGTCGATACCCAAAATGATGGAACTACAGGTGGACATAGCAGATTCCCAGCAACCACTAAATTTGTCCAAAAAGTTACCGTCCCCTTCGTCGAGACCTTTGAAAATGGTCCTACTGGGGATGTAATGGGAGCGGGTGTCCGCTACACGAGATTAGTACAAAGTGGAGTGCACATGTCTGTTGCTTACTAAAACTTTTTCATCTGTTCGCGACGAGGACATCAGGTGCCACTTTCTTCGATTTACAAACCAAATAATTTATATTTACTGTATATGCAGCCCTACTATCTCATTCTATATATGTATGTTGATGTGTGTGCCCTTCATATTATGTTGTAGTGAAATATAGGGTGGTCTTTGACCACTCCAAATTCTCATGTTAAGTAACTTCCGCCATGACCAGAATGGTGTGCAACTTCTGTACATAGTTGACCAATCCCTAGCACTCTATTCTGGTTCCCTTTTATAGTTAAGGTTTCAAACAATCATAAAGTAGATTCACCTAAATGAAGATTGGCAAATCAATCCTATTATTATTATTTGTAATATTTGTGCATATGTGATAAAATTATTTGTAGTTATATTTATGTATAAGTTGTGTTACTGCGCATTCTCTTAAAGCAGTGAAGATCACATTGATTCAAGCAAATATTTTTCATTTACATATGAAATATTCAAAGTGGGGGCTCAATGAATTAAAATTGTTTTTTGAATGCAGTGACAGATATTTGGTTGGATTGATTTTTTTCCTGTTGAGAGACTCATCTCATGATCGTTTTCATGGAATCATCTCGCCTGTTTGTATCACCACTCATATCCATTTTAAGATTAGTAAAGCGAGTTGAGGATGTCTGTAAGACTGAGGGAGGTGGCGATGGGACTGTAGATAGAACTCATCGTACTAAGGCCGACACTTGAGTCAATTCACCGATGTTGCGCCTCCCATGTTTGTCTCCTTGCTCGCTTTAAGGACGTGCAATTTCTGTCCTCAACCAATGTATTGCGGATTCAACACAGTTGGACTTCTTTTTGACCAGATGTACTATTTATTTGTAATGCGTTAATATAATATTTGTTTTCATTTGATGTTTTTCTGGAGGCATAAGATTGCTTGACAGAAAAGAAGTAAAGTTGTTGCTATTTCAAGCAGTCATTGCTCTCCTCTCACACTTCATTGTAATACTTTGTAAATTGGGAGCTTGTTGAGGCCGGCAGAATAAACATGTCTTGATAATACTTTTTGTTTCATTAAAAAAAAATGTTAAACTGATTTTTGCACAATTTTCTAATTAGTTATTTAAAAGTGACGAGTATTTTTGTATTTGAAAAATTGAAAAATGTAAAAGAATTTGTTTTCAAAATTGCCTATTTTATTCCAGAAAAGTTTACCACAGCTTAATCTCTGACGACTATCTTTTATGTGGGGAGCTGTAGTAAATTGTCAGAAATTGAAAGAAACAAATTATATAGAAACTACTTATTGAATAATACAACTTCTGATAATCTGACAATGCATAGAAAAATTGGATTAATCATAAATGAAACAGCAATAACATTCGACATGCTGTAAACATATTCATTTATGTAATGACGGATAAAATTACAATTTTCAAAAAAAAATTGAAAAAAGCATGGATTACAAACGGTTCAGTTGAAACCATAAATATGAAAGACATAAAAGAGTGCAAAAATACTACAGTAATATTCAAACAGAAATGAGTTCACTCTGTATATAAATAAATTCACTTCAATTGATTAAAACTGCTTAGAAAGAGTACTGTGATAAAAAGCTTGACACAAAAAGAATACGAAAAATCATACAGAAGTTAGGTAAGTACTTAATACTAACCAGAAGATTATAAAATTCAAAGATATATCTAAATGAAAAAATCTGATGCCGAAAATATGTGCAATTAATTCAATCAGTATGTTGCTAAGGTAAGTAAATATTATTCTTAACTAATAATGAATTCGAATGAAGAAACACCTAGACAAATTCTGAACCATTCGTTGTTTCTAAAACTAACAAATTCAACCGAAATTTGGAATCAACAATTTAAAAATGATAAAACTCTATGACTTGATGATGTCCAAACCTAATTTCCTGATATTAAAAGAATTTGCATGACAAATGGGGTCTGTGGAAGTGGAAACATCACTCAAAGATGAATATGAAACCAAAGTGACCAAAATATTGCTTCATTAAAACTTTGAAATAGTTGTTAAAATTAGTCTAAAAAATTGTTTGAATGATAGAAGAATGATTTGAAAAACTAACTACTCCTACACCCTTTCCAATGATTCATATTGGATGGAACTATATCTAGCCAAGGCATTTGATAGCGTGAATCATTTGTAGTTGACAAAGGTCTTGGAGTATATTGTTATCAGACGAAAGCCACTAATTCTGGTTAGGTCTTATCCTGAAAATAGAAAGCAATATTTTGAAATTGATTGAGACATAAGTAGGGGTGAATTTGTGAGGGTCTGTGCTCTGTTAGGGATTGTTTTTACGATGTCGACGTGGTATTGTATGAAGTGGATGGTTGGAAGGAGCTCAATATTCGTTCAAATCCCGCTCGAGACGCCACTGGACTTAATAAATTGAATCACGTTCGGTCTAAATTAGCTCCTTAATGTTATAAATATCATTGCCAAATTACATCAGAATTAGGTAAAGGATGTTTAAGATATTTACGAATAACTGTTTTTTCATTTTTATTTTATCTGTATCTTGAGAACGAAGGATTTGCGGACCTATGTTTATATGAACATTTCGTCTTAAAATTACCGAAAGAATCGTCTGTTAAATTTATGGTACATACTTAATTAACACCCTGTATATGTTGTTCATTTTGAAAAAGTTTTATATTTGAAGTAAAGCGGAGTTTTGATTTTTTGACTGAGAGACCTCGTTAATCCATTTTACTGTACATTTCTCCAGTCGCTAAGATTCTCAACTTTATACAATGTCACACATAAAGTTCGCGACTCATGGAAATTTTTTTTATAAATAGATATAATGAAAATTTGGCTTGGCAGTTAGTTTGTGCTTGAAAAATTAGTAAAAAACAGCCTCTTTCCTTTTGTCATGTGATACTCTAAACCTGTCAAATTTGACATTTTTTCCGAAAATCCTCAAAAAATCAGTTTTTTTTTGGAAATTTCGAAAAATGCCAAAGAGAAAAAGTGCTCAGTTTCCAATTTTATACCTTTGCTCGAAATTTGGACTCTTTACTGTCACTTCG
>WOGN01000911.1:10574-21444 GCA_015342105.1 Leptinotarsa texana | reverse complement strand
AATTAGTCCACGTGGACTGAAGAATTGGTGGTTCGTATTGGATAATTTTTTCTAACCGAGTTTTATGATTAGCTGAAGAGTCATAAAATTAAATTTGAAGTCATGTTAAGGTGACCAACAGAATGTAGCGATGAGTACCGCGTTGTGTGTGTTATTGAAGGGGAACTGCTGGAAGGTAGGGAGCATTATATCTTTTACTTGAACTATAACAGAATGTTTATTGCATATCTCATGACTTGAATTATTCAATTCTATCAACACTAATTTCGAAATCAAAGTTCATTATATAATGTAATATATTGCCCTAAGTAATATGAATGTTTTGGCGATCCTGTATATTGAATCAAGACAGTAATTTATAGTCGAAATGAAGAAACCCATCAAAATACGACCACTACCAAGAAATATGAATATTTTGAATGAATGTTAGCTGAAAAAGAAAATAATCCAGCAATAAAGTTCTATGCTTCCATTGATTCTAAATTAACTACTCATATTTAAAATACAATTGAACCGAAACTGTATCAAATTGGCTATAAACTCTTAATTAGAGCCTCCTTTATGATACACAAAAACTAGGTCAAAATGCAAACGGTTACATTTTGTAATTATAGGGAATCAAAACTAACAGCTAAATAAAAGATTAATGTACCGGGTCTGATAAATTTACTAGTTAATACCATTTAAAACCTCCCACATGAAAAAAATTATTAGACAAAAAATTCTACGACGCCGCCAATGCCATAACAAGAAACTACGGACGTTCGATAACTATTTAGTTTTAATGCCATTCGAATTGACTTCGTACACGCGTTTTCGCGATTAAAAGGGTATTCATACTTAGTATTTAGAACTGAAATTCAACAATTCATTTAATCATTGGTTTTGACGCAACCCTGTCCCGGAGCATATCTTGAAGATCAATAATGTAGTGAAATATAGAGTAAAAATTCTTCATTGGTGCTTGCCAATATTTCTCCAAGTGATCCATTTCCAATTGTATGAAAATCCCTATTTCAAAACCAATAATAAAGAACTAGAACTAATTAATGTTTGTAGCAATCCACAAGTAATGTTTTTGGATCAACAGTTCGTAATTTTGATAGGTAGGTATGTTATAGAAGATAAATTATTATTGTTTTGGTATCTCAGATAACAATTTTGTTATTTCAAGAATCTATTAGTAGTTACCAATTGTATTGTAATAAATCTCAGGCCGGCCCTGACGGTTGCTGCCACGCGCCGGGAACGTGACAGCGGCAAAGAATTCGGTTAGACCAGTCGCGAAAATTCCGTATACGCCGAGAAGCGAAACGAGAGTTCGAGAAGAGATCGGCAATGTTCGTTGCCGCAACATAAAACGGCCGCCAGCCGCTGTTCGAGTCAGTCTGTACTTAGAAAGCGAGTTGTTAACACATTGTGCATATAAATTATATGTGTGTAAATAAATTAGTTACGGAAATATTGTAAAAATAAATTAGTTTAAGACAGTTAGTTCGTTAATTCGTTACAGTATTATTATATATTTGAGGATTTGTTTGTCAAAATGCGTCAGTTTACTTGAAAATAGTTTGACAAACCGAAACCTGTCGTAGCAAATGAAAATTTTAGTAGAAATTAGACAAAAGTTATTTTCTTTATCCTATATTCATTATGAATTTCTACAAAATATATAGGTCATCAATCAAACAAATAATAGTGTGTGCTAGGACACTCAGGTGTTGCGTGTAATAAAAAAGCTGATGAGTGTGCCAGGCTCTTGTTGTCTTCTGGCTAATTTATGTTCTAGGTATCTTCGGTATCAATTCTGTTGAAGATCTGTCTACGCCATTGATTGGGAATAAAAATGCATATACCTGTTTGAAGAATCAATTAATAAGAAATGTTTCAGATATTAATTGAGTGAAAGATGACAAAATCATTCTGGAAAGATGAGGGATAGGTAACAACTTTCATTTTAGCGAAATAGCCCAAAATACACGGGACGCCTGACAAATGTGAAACATCAATAATAATGCTGGGTACTGAAATATTTAAAAAAAAAAGTTATTGATATATACATAAAAAAATTATTGTGACTTTAATATACTAATGAAGTGCCCGTCATCTTACTTAAGAAGTGCGCAAATGAACTCGCGCCAGTATTTTGCAGACGATTCAATCTGTCTTGCAAGGAAGGGGTGTTTCCTTCTTATTGGAAGATTACTCGCGTTTAGTCTATTCCCAAAAAGGGCAAGACAAGTCTTCCAAATAACTGTAGACCAGTCGCTTTGCTATCAGTAATATCAAGAGAGAAAGCCGTAAACCATCATATCCTTAAATATTTAGAAGGCATTCAACATCAATATGGCTTTCACACACAAAGATCATCAGGCGACCTTCTTTAGTATGTCACCCATATTTGAAATATCGCAATGGAGAAACATGGAGAGTCAAGAGCTGTTGCGCCTGCTGGCCAAACTTTGATGCTATGTCTTGTTGGATCATTTTTGTGTATGGCTCTTCAGCTTCCTGAAAGAATGTTCCCTGCAAGTGGCCGTTGATGGATATCTCTCGAATACTTTCACCATCAACGCTGGTGTTTCCTAGGGATCCATATATTGATCCATATTGCCATCAACACTCTCTTTGTTGTATATCAATGACGGATTGGAAAAAACTAGAATCCAATATATTTCTTTGCTGACGACAGCACACTTATCTCGTTATTCCATTTGGATTCCAGGATATTGGCTGCGGATGCACATCTTCAACGACAGCAAGAGGTTGCATATCTTAATGACGATCTAGAACTCTTTCATTCGGAGAACTGCGTTTATGTGGAATAAACAATAAACTTCCTGAGAACGTTTTTACAAATGGATCCAGCGATTCAAATCCAATATGAATCTCTACTTTCACACGGGCACCGCTCTTAGAGCGCCTTAAGGATTTTCCTGTAGTGCTTGTGTTCTGTCCTATATATACCAGTAAACTCAATATATTACTAAATATCCTAAATTGTAGATATCAATAATAAATGTTTTAATATAAATTCCATCATTAGATTAATTAATTGATTTATTGATGTCTCTGTACATAACAAGTTAATAAAACCTTCGTGTGCTACTCGCTATCAGCTAATTTTGAAATATAATTTTGTCGGTCTTTATGAAATTTAGTCTTCAAGCAAGTGTTTAGTGCATTATTTTTCATAAGAATGATATGTAAATTGATAAGTAGGAATATTGAAATGTAGGCTTTCACGGCTGGCGTCAATGTTTTGACTGGCTTCCGAGTCATTAAATAAAACCTACTCTCTTAGTAGATAAAAATTTACACAACTTTCATACCATATAATATTTTCAATGTTTTGCCGTGGTCTTCTTTGGTTATAATCTCCAAACGTTTCAACTGCAACTGCGACAGGCATCGTCAGTGGCGTGACCGAAGTACTCTTCTTGACGTGTCTACAGAAACTGAAGCTCACATTCCTGCTGTGTTTTCATAGTGCTGATTTTTCAAGCACAGACCTAGAAGTATGCAGTCGCTGAATATGCACTGTCCGACGGGGAACACAAGAAATATCCTGTCCGAAAATACCGAGAGGCTAACAACGTCGAAACATTATTCAACAAGTATTTATTTAGAAGCCATAGAAATACACAAACACCAAGAGAACTTCAACAGAAAGGAAGACAAAACATATCTACCAAAGATCTGGCATACAGCTTCGAAATGCGCCAAAATGAAGTCAAGTCATCCAAATCGCGTGGGAAGTATACGCGAACCCGCCATTGGTGAAAGTGCGCGGAAAATCAGCACTATAAATGACACGGCAGGAGTGAGAGCTTCAGTGGGCCAAGCGATCTCTTCAGTGTGTGCAATACGGCATTGACAGTGCCCAATTACACGGACCTGAGGCCGGGGGCACAGAACACCCTAACTGTAGTTAGGGTGTTCTGTGCCGTAGGTGTCGAAATTCGACTGAGCAGGGGTTGTCACAGACTAATCTGGGTTTGTAACCCTCCGAACAACCTTTCATCGCCAAGTACAGACTACGGGGCAGAGCCAAAAATCGAAACGACCAAGCTCTCTATGCGCATATCGACAGGCATGAATATCTAGTGCTGGGTCCGTATGAGCCTTCGTACTATCGCGGACAGACTAGACCTGACATACAAGACATCGCACTTCTCAGAAACTACTCTCTGACCAACGGAATTTACGTTCTGACGGAATTGGATTCTGATGATAATATGAACGTCCTTCCCCTAATTATCACATGAGATCTTCGACGGATTGGGACATCCTCACAGCCCATCTTAGAGAGATGCGCGAGCCTCCTGAGGCACCCCACTCTCTCGACGAACTCAACGCGGCAGTTGAGCATTTCGAGCTAAATGATGCGAGTAAATGATGCGTTCCGAGCGGCCACCTCTAGCGAGCAGTGTCCGCTGAAAAGCTACAATGAGTTTCCTCCTCGTATCAAAGCCTTGATACGAAAGTAAAATCGCCTGAGAATGCTTTATCAGCGAAACCTTTTCCCAGGAGATAAAATTGCGACAAGCAGGATGGCCAATCAATTCAAACAGGCCATCATTCATCATCGGAACGAAAGGTGGGAGGAGCTTTTGGAATCCTTTGAATTTGGGAATGACGAGCTATGGCGAGTCACCCGCAGACTCAAGGTGAAGAAGACTGCTCCCTCACCCATTCACGGAGAGCGCGGAGTGTGCTACTCTCCCGCGCCGACAAAGCGCTGGCTTTTGACGACTCGATGCAACGTCCGTTCCAACTTAACGTCGACTACAACGATGATATCGATCGCGATATGCTTTTGGGAGATCGGTTTCTCGGCATCCTCAGGGAAGATGAAGGGTTGTGGAAGAGCTGAAGGGTTATATCAGGGCCGCAAAGGCCAAAAAAGCTCCGGGGGTCGGGGTCGATTCAATAATCAATAAGTTGTTGGAGAGGCTACCAGACAACTACGTCGAGAACCTACTGAATATAATAAACAGTTCGTTGGCCCTCAGATACTTCCCCAGAAGGTTGAAGTTTGCGAGCGTCGTCATGCTCCCGAAACAGGGTCAAAACCCGCTATTTACACATAACTATCGCCCGATCAGTCTGCTTTCGTCGGCGACTAAGCTGGCTGAAAGAGTCGTTCTGCAAAGGCTCAACGAAGAGGTTAAGGACCGAAATGTTCTGCCTAACGAACAATTCGGTTTCAGGAGAGACCACTCCACCGAGTTACAGGCTCTGAGACTGATCGAAAACACCATTCAAGAGCTAAACATCAACCGTAAAGTTTACGTTGTCCTTCGAATGTCTTCGAATGCCAAATATACGAGACCAAATATACGACAGGGCTTGTTGCACAGATAAATGCACACTTCAATTATGAAATATAAAAATATAATTAACTTACTGATGCCTTCATAGTGTGTCGTAGTGTGATTTTGCTTTCTTTGTAGGAGGCTGCTCACTTTCACTTTCCAAATTATCAGTTTGAGACATATTTTATTTTTAATTATTAAAAAAATATATTTATTTAATGAAACACAGGTTATGTATATTGGAGTAAACACTTTAAAAACTCTCTAAAAGTGATCTAATAATTATGACTAACGGGATGATGAACGAACTGTCTAGGTAAATCCCAGACTTACTCTAAGTCTAACTGTTCTCTAAGAGCTTTGCCAAGAAGAAATCATTTGATAAATATGAGTAGTAAACAAACAATGCGAAGAGTAAAAAATCATTTAATGAAAGAGAAAAAATATTTCAATTGACTCAATGCAGACTTTTTGATTTTTTCGGTTTCTTTATGCAACTCCTACCAGACAAATATCATATAGCATTAAGTTAAAAAAAGTATCCCCAGTCCCTAGTTGAAACTATATGGGTATTGCATACAAATACTTCAAGCAAACATCGTCATAAGAGTTTATTTTCAGTACGAACGTGCCAAATGGTGCTAACAATACCTACTCAGATATGTTCAAAATGATTTTTCACAAAATGTAGGTACGACCTTTTTGATTGGCAAGGCATTATTTTTGGCAAAGATGTTTCTAATTTTTCAAGCTGCGTTGCGTTTTAGACTCATGTATAATTAATCTAAATTAATATTCCGAAACCATTTTACTAAGTAAGTAAACCAACAGAAAACCAAAAAGCAAATAAACTCTGTTCGCAACTCCTTTGTGAAAAAACATAAATTTCAAAATATGTCGCATCCAATACACTCCTTCATTTTTGTACTTAAACTTACCAGAAAAATTAAAAATTCACTTGTGTTGTACGCAACAATTTCTGCAGTCAAATGATTCATCTCCCCTTCGATCAATAATCTGTTCAAACACGATAATATCACTAATACAGTCGAAAAATTCATCAGCAATATAACCATCCCGAATATTCCATTGCATATCTCCACACACTCGAAAAGAATGTTCAGTATCTTAGATGCCTCCAACAGTTTTTTTAGGGTTTCGTCTTTTGTGATAGGTACTAAAGATGTAACACTTTCGACAGGTTTTTGAATTGGAAATAGTTCAATTTCCTGAATATACAGGGATGAAGTGAGAAAATCCTTCAGCACAATAAAATCCTTTCTTAGAAGCAAAACTGTATTGTAGATAACTATCGTGTTGAGGAAAATATAGTAATACAATATATCTTTTATGGCAGTTGTGATGATTTGAATGAATTTATCCCTTGGAGTTCCATCGGAGATGAAATTCCTGAAACAAATATAAGACTGAAATGAATATAATAATAATAATAATATCGGCTTTATTATCTTCTAATACATTTAAAGCAAATTAATAAATAAGAAGATAAAAGGCGAAGTTCAATTTACACGATGACAAGTCATCATTCAATTGCTCTTCCACTTAACCTCAAAAATGTCACCAAGTACACAAAGGAATAAACAAAAATAATTTTTAAATATTTTAAAATATTATGACTATTTATAGATTTGTAATAGGTAGGTAGCTATTGGGTCATTAATAGTATGAAGATAATAAGAATCGTTTGAAATTGATATTAAGATTGAAGTCGATTCATGGGCTCGGGAATGTCTTTATAAATTGCACAGATCTGGTAGCTGAAACTCCTAAAGAACTCTGTGCGAAAGGATGGCGGAGTTAGTCGGTCTTTATACCTTACATTGATATTATGCACATCAGTTCTAAAAGTAATTTTCTGGTGTAAGTAAGACGGCACTTTACTATTAATTATTTTGTGAAACAAAGTTGCAGCGTGTAACACTTTCCTGTCGTTCATAATCTACCAGCCGGTATCCTTCAGTTTATATGATATTCTTTCTCTTCTTCTAATACCAAAAATTAACGGAAGCAGGAATTCTGAACTTTTTGTATCTTTTTCTTGAATTGGTTGGTTAAACATGGGCCATACAAAACATCAGCATAATTGAATATAGATAAAACTAATGTGAATTAGTTCTTTTTCCCAAAAAAAAAAATAAAACTAATGATTCACACAAATTCGCCCTTCCCTTCATGGGTAGGAAATTTTGAGCGAATAATATGCACGCCTAATAAACTGATCAACCTGGCTTATCTAAAATGATGCCCAGGCTTTTGGCTTTTGGGACAACCCAAAGTACATGATCATTTACTACTACTTTCACATTTTTTAAAATATCATTTCTAGGGCCTTTTGGTCCGAAAACAATAACATTGGATTTACTACAATTTATATTTAAGCAGTGATCAGAAGCATTTTTCAGAAATAATTTTAAGTAACTATTGATTTGAGTACACGCATTATCTATCATTTCAGGTGAGAAGCTATAATACAACTGGGTATCGTCTGCATACAAATGTATATTACAAAATTTTAAACATTTTGCAAGATGAGATGTATTGATAGCAAACAAAAGGGGTTCCAAAATAGAGCCCTCTCCACATATCAGCTTTAAATATTGTGAGCCGTTTCCTTCTATGGTAACCTTTTGTTGACGGTTGGTGAGATACTATCTGACTAGTGATATAGCATTTTTAGAGTCCTATATAGCCAAGAATTAATAACATTAAATCGAAGTTAATAGTATCGAACGCTCTAGTAAAATCAAGAAGTACCAATACTGTAATATTTTTTGCGTCACGTGCTCTTATAATATCGTCCACTATATATGTATATATGAATATATTCATGCTATTCACTACTGGTATCTTTTTCTATTCTGGTTTCTAGTTGAGTTAAGTTTGTAGTTGTAGTCAATTTCCCCTCTACCAGTTTCAAGAATGATTGGTTCAGAAGTTGTCTGACGTTGTTCCTAACGTCACGAAAAGCTGAAGGAAAAATAACTCGGGATCCTGTAGTCCCATTATCCCCACGTTTTGGTAATAAATCATAGCGCGCATGATCGAATCGTAACGGATAGTTTTTGGATGCGCCTTGAATTGCCCCGATACTCGGCAAAGTTTTAATGTATAAAATTTTTTATGTAATTACCGCTTTTGGCCTATCAGGCTGACAACTTGTGGGCTCAAAAAGAATTTTTGTTGTGGCTTATATTACCACTTCATCAGAAATATTCCAGGTTCTGATTTATTCCATATTGTATTTGTATTCAAAAGGTGTGTTTGTAGCAGATACAAATTATATATTTTCATCCAAGCCTTAATGAATAAATAAGTTGTTGTGTTCTTATTTGCAGCACATTTTCTGGATGTCATTAATCAAACAAAAAATGTGCCAATATTCATTTCCAACAATAGTAGATAACGATATCAGAAGATTTTATCAGTTTATTTTTTTGATGTGTAGTCAATGAATTATTTTTTAAAAGCAATCGAAGATTTATCAAAAAACCATATATCGATTATTCTTGCATTAAACACTATAAAAAATTAAATAATTTCACCTAAAGTCTATCCAAATCCAAGATAGAGTAAAACAAAACAAAACCGAAGCGTGATGTTCACGTGATCGCCCAGTGTCAAATGGAAAGGACAGCGTTCATTGGTGAATTCGCCTTCTTGGTAAGCGTTCGGTACCAGCACAGGGTTGTAATCAGTCGTTTACGTGTTTGTGTGGCGTGCGTTATAGTATATTGTTAAAATGCAAAACTTGTGCATTTCACTCGTTATTATAAAAAAGTTTTCCTAAGTATGATATAGCATTTGCGATCAACAAGATGTTGGTTCTGAATACGATCCTGGCCAATTCTAGTGATTTTCAATATCACGTGCGTAGGGCATGTCAATGTTTACATCCACTCTATCTTGGATTTGAATTTGCTTTTAGTGTCGTATACAGTCTTAAATCGATTCAGATAATAAATGATTGCAATAGCTTTGAAAATACTCGAAATATTTAAAACAACAAACGTGGGATACACGTTGTAAGGAGTGTAGCAAGAGCTGTCTTTGAAAAAACTAACAATAGTTCATATATCATTTGTAGTGCAATACAATAGTTACAGAAGAATCCTAACTCTTATTTTACTGATTAATGGTATAGTATATTGTTATCATAAAAATTTTTATTATTATTATATACATACACTGGCACCAAGCTTAGATATCTTTTGGGAAATCGTTTAGAAACGATAGTTGTTGCCGACCGATGTTTCATCCATTTCTAGACTCCATATAAGTTGTTATGGCAATCACCTGTCAGATCAACTACTTCCCATTCTAGTACCATGACAGTTATTGAATAACATCAAAAAATTCTTGTGCAATGTTCCCCAGACAACAGAAATCGAGTTGAAAGATTTTAGCTAAAACGAACAAGCAGAATTTTGTTTCGATACGGGAAGGGTGACCATCTGCAGGTAAATCTGCCATCTATTTGTGTAATCTTCTTCAAGGAGAACACTTTTGCAATGGTACTTAAACCAATTATTTTCATTCGTTAGAGAGTCTCTGACACGTTTTCCGAACTTGATTCGATTTTATACGTTTTATATTATCTATACAGTATTCAAAAATAGTGCATTTCATCCTGTTTTGAGATATGTTTGAAATTGCAAGACCCCTTACCTCCCTTATTTTCAAATCGATTGCAAAATTTGAACCAAATAGATAAAGAGCGAGTAAAAATGTGGAACAATTGGAAAAAAATTCAAAGCATTTCATAATATTCTGATTTAATTTTCCATGAAATTTGTTTTACTGTCGAGCAGTTATATCTATTATTCACCATGTTAGGAATTACAGGTTAAAAGGTAAGACCTCGTTATTCCTTAGCTCGCACAAATTTCTCAACTTCTGAAAGTTGTCGTTCGTATAGGGGCAACAGCTGATTAACGGAAAAACATATTTTAAACAGACTTGTTATTCAGTGTATGGAATGTCAAACGTTGACAATACACTCGTGACGGATAGTTATGGATGCGCAGTAGTCCTGAAAAAAATAAAACTGAGAGACACAAACATCAACAATTCTGACAAGAGTGATACTACTGGTTTTAGCTATACTGTGGTATGTCACAGTAGAATGTCTGCCTTTCCAATGAGGCTATCAAAATGCAATGCTACAGTTCTGATTGAAATACTGCCGCAAAAATTCCAGTGCAGAATACCCTATAAGTGCTTTCCTCTACTGCTCTAGATTTTCCGATCGATGGTTAAATAGGTTTGTCTCAAACTTAAAGGAAATCATCCCCACTTCAACCCTTGAAGCAGGCGACTAATTCTTAAAATTAAAAAACTAAATAAAAACTTGTTATTTAGTCCGGCCGAACACGGACCACATATTTGCAGTTGAGGCAACCACAACATTGTGGTCACGTTAACTGCACTTCGCGGTTGACCCAACCACAATTTTGTGGTCGACTTACCGTACTTGCAGTTGAGGCAACTGGCATCAAAAATTGAATGCTGTGACACCAATATGAGAAAAAGTA